>JAUESO010000237.1:0-127068 GCA_030914385.1 Drosophila antonietae
CGCCGACGATCTGATAACTTATTAGAGCACGCCCAGATCGATTGTTTAAAAAATAGATACTTATTTCAGTTTTAATTTTAAAAAACATTAGAGAGTTCGTTAATACCTCCCATGCCCGCAAGTGCACAAATGTTTTGTGATCGTTTAGCCGATATCTAGGCTTACGTTATATTTTTATTAGCCTCTGCATTGGTCGTTGCAGCTAAGAGATGACATATTTACTATTTGGCGCCAAATAACGGGCAAATTATCGAGTATCGCTAAGAGAAATATGTATTTCTGGCAGGCTCATGCTTCAACAACCGTATAAAAATTCTATCTTATAAGATAGAGTTTCCAAATTTGAACTTAGATTCATGCTTATGTATAATTATGATTTATGGTATATTTTGAATACCGTTTCAAAATTTTACCAAACTTTCCCTTTTAAAGGGATTTGCAAATATAGACAATATTCGAATGAGTTAGTATTTTTCCAAATATGACAACTTTTTAAAGTAATATGTAGGTGTTGTGCTGAAAGTTTCATTTAAAGGCGGTAAGTCACACAGAATTTATTAAACAAAAACTGCGCTGAGCTGAAGCCGCTTCCTACAGCCCCATATATCTGAGATCAATAGACAAAAGCGTATGGATTTCGCAAATGAGCACGTTTCCAAGCCCCTAAGCTTCTGGATCAAAGTTATTTTCTCAGCTGAAAGCAAGTTTTGAATATTTCGCATAAGAAGCTGGTATAAACAAAAAGCGGAACGTCCATGGACGAAAAAAATTTGTTGCCGACTGTAAAACATAGAGGAGGTGGTGTTATGATGTGGGGATTGATGGTGGCCAACGGTCTAGGAAACCTAAAGTTTATAGAGTCGACAGTGGACCACAAAGTTTATAATAACATTTTAAGTGAAACCCTACTGCACAGTGTTCAGAAACTGTACCTCTAAAACGACTTTTGCTTCTAAATGATACGAAGCATACCGCCTATAAAGTAAGGCTATGGATGGTTTACAACGTACAGTGACGAACAAAATTATTGGCACAGTATGCTTTTTAAGCTTTATAGCAACTTTTCAAGTCTTTTGAAAAAATTTTTTTATAAAACAAATAATTTTTGAAATAGATTACAGTATTTATTGAATGAAACCAATAGAATTTTGTAAAAATCTGAAACGTAGAATTAACTTAAATTTAATAACTAAAAAAACACGTCAATTTCATTGAACAAAATTATTGGCACACTAAAACAAAAACTTAAAGAAATATAAAAATATCATGAAAAACAATAACCAAAAATTATAATAATTATTTTGTACTTAAGCCCTTTGCTTTTATAACGGCTAATTTTTTAGTCACTTCACCAAATTTTTGCCATTCCTCAGTTAAAGCTTTCTTTCTCTCTCATCTGAGAACAATACTTGACTCCAGTAATCGGATGGCTTACTAATAAAGTTCTTAGCACAGTCCAAACGCTTATTTTTATTGCCGGTTGTGTTGTACGGTTTCTTGTTTGGCTTCTATCCATTAGTTCTCCTATTTCTGCATAAGATTTTTCGTTTTATAAAAAAATCTTTTCGAAAGACTTGAAAAGTTGCTATAAAGCTTAAAAAGCATACTGTGCCAATAATTATGTTCGTCATTGTATATACTTTCAACTATACTATTCGTACTATACTTTAAACGCTTATAACTCCATTTCTATATGGCCGATCTTTATAAAATTTTCAGAGTAGAGTAGAGTATGTAAATGTATCTATATGCCAAATCTATTATTTGAATTGCGATTTTTTCAAATTGGTGGCGAATGGGCGTCTAAACTAAAATCTTCGTATCCAAAATATCTATCTAACAATGGAGTGGTGGGTCTTGTGTAGGGGGTGTCGAGTGCGGGGGTGACGGAAATAGGAGAATTATTGGCGGATTATTGGACTCTCCTCGATATATTGATATTACACAAAATAGAAAAAAAATTTTAAGACTTATGCTAGGTTTTTGTAAGCTCTCTTTATTAAACATTTTCATGAACAAAAAAAAATTAAAAGTAATCAAGAAAGAACAACAATAAGATATAACAAATTAATAATAATAAAATTAAATTAAACAGAATCGTCTAATAGCTCATACACAGACGTTAATAAAGTCGACATGTCCTTTTTGGGAAGTTCCTTTTGTCCTGTTATGAATGGATCTGATCTTAAAAGTAATGTGTTCATAACATCTATGTTTGTTAATGTACGGGATATCTTTCTGCTGTGCTGAAGTCTACATTTTTTATTTTCCTTATTGTTAGATTCGGCAGCTTCTTCAGAAAGTTCTCCAATCGACAATAACGCATTCTCTATTACTGCAGAACCATGCATTAAAACTTTATGCACCGTAGCAGGCAAATAATATCAAGGATAAGCACTAATTAGTTCTTTTGTAGGGTTGTTGAATATTTTTAAAATATCGTATCGATGATATTTAAAGTTTTGAAAAAATATCAAAATGATATTTGATATTCAACTTTAAAAATATCGATATATCGATATTTTTACAACTTTTTCCTACAATAACTTTACAATCCGACCAAAAAAAAAAAAGAAAGAATAATAAGAGTAACTATTTTAATATAATAATAATAATAATAATGACCAGTATTAAGTACTCAGAGTTTAATTCAAACAAAAAAAAAAAAAACGCGTTCTGATATGTGAGAATCCGTCATACGACTTCGTGAGCCGGAAACAACTCATTTTATTGGCGAAGCAAGTCGCTCCAAAGGCACCTAGCTACCAGGGGCTGATCGTAATTGATCTTCGATGGCCTTATGAGAATTCCAAAAAATTATCGGATTGCTTTCCCAAGAAGTGTGTGGCAAGCTGCGTTACATCTCAAGTTCCCTCTTCCGCAATGTGTACTTTCAATATTGACCTATTGTGGTCGTTTTCGAAGCTATCACCTTGGTCTTCTAAATTCATCATAATGTTGTTTTTTATATGCATTGCCATATTTGATGTGTTACAACTTGTTTTTATTATTTTAGGGCATAAATTGCATTTTGCTGTTCCATTTTTGAAATCTGAATAATTCGTTTTAACCATTTTGATTCAGAATGTCTCACAATTTGTGTGACCAACGATATATCAAATATATCGCAAAAATATCCGATATTTGGGCAAAAAAAAATATCACGATATAAATATATTTTTTTGTATAAAAATATCGATATATTGATATTTTGATATATTATCAACAACCCTAGTTGTCACCCCGAGTATACATTCCAAATTGCAACTCTCTAGCTCATCATCTAGTATGATAACTTGCCTATGGGCGGTAGAGCTGGCAAACTATCGATAGTGGCGCCATTCGATATTTTCAAGAAAAAAATTCGATACTATCGCTAAAACCGTCTTTATTTTCATTTAAATTTACAAATAACGAAAAATAACAAAATAACAAATTATAACAAGAAAACTTAACAAAATAATAAAAATTATATTAACTTAAAAAAATAACAAAAATTATATTAACTTAAAAAAACAATCAGTTTTACTTCATAACTGACTTTTTTCTTAAAGTTAAAACAATTTTACTGGGAGATCCATTGATTGTGTTGTAGAAAGAGGAGCATATCCACATTTTTAGTTCATATTTTGTCAGCCTTTTTACTATTGATTCAATTAAAAAAGTGCATACTGCACGACCACTAACAGTGCGAAGATTTTGTTTAAAGTTTTCTAAATTATGTGGTAGACCACATGTTATTGGTATAATTAGTGATATAGTTGCTGTAGTGTTCGACGATACTTTGGTTGTTGCGTTATCAAACGGCGACAGAAGATCATATACATCTCGCAGTGTATCTATTTCGTCGATTGTCAGCGGTTGAGGTGCTTTTGAAAAACTTAGCAAGGCACTATTGATTTCTTGAGAAATCAGCAAAATTCTTTCAACCATTACATAGGCACTATTCCATCTCGTTGGAACTTCCTGTTTAAGGCCATATTTAATATCAGTATGTTGGGAGTCCTTTAATTTTTTGGTACGCAATCGTACTGCTTTTAAAATAAGTTACAATACTCTTGCATTTTTTTAATAAAGCAACAAGGGAATCAATTTTAAGAGAAAGAGAAGAGAAGAGCGAATGTGCAAAGTAGTGCTGGGCGCAACATCGATGTAACATCGATACATCGATGTTTTTTTAAAAATTAGGAACATCGATGTTTTTTGTTCGATGTTCGATGTTTTGTAAAAATGTTCCATCCACTAAATTTATCCAAAACAGCGGGCAGCGGGAATTCTGGCTTTTTAAACAAATATTTAACTTTTTTCCGCTTATCTTTCTTACCACTTTAACATATTTTAGAGAATGCATGTACAATGAAGTGTTGTTCATTGTAGTTGAATTAAAACCCAATTCAAAGTTCAGTATAAACAAAAATGCCAGGATGTGTAACGTAACAGCCAAGAATTCAAATGCTGGCTGCGAAATTATGTACCTATATTTTGCAGTCATTGCAAAAATTTAGTATAGCTGCCAATTGATCACATAACCAATTGGTGCTTGAAATATTTTAGTAATAGATCTGGGAGTTCTGTGAAGTTTCAGAAAACCAAATGTTGCTTTTGATATTGCTGAAACAAAATATACCATTCTCATAATGAATCAACTTATATACATTAAGAAGGAATGCTGTCGTGACTATTAAAATATGATTGGCATTATAGAAGAATGCAATAAAGATAATAAAAAAAAAACTTCACCTTCTTTGCCTGATTTTTTCCCCAAAATTTCAGGTTTTTTAAATATGTTCCCACATTGTTTTCTTAGAAAAAACTGGCAACACTGCTAAGTTGCTAACAACAATCAACTAAATTAAGCAGAAAACGTGTTGTGAGCTTGGTAAGAAAAAATTTTCATTTATTTATTTTATTTATTATTTTTGTAGGATATTGGTGCTGGCAGGGAATGGATAAGTTTTTGAGAGATGTTAGTGGCAATGGTAATAATAGCATTAAATTAAAAAAATGAGAGAATTTTAAAAAAGCTTATCGTCCAGCATCGGTTATTAACGGTTAAGACTGATGAAGTGATACCTATATTTTTTATTTATTATTTAATTTTGTTTTTCTTTCTTTTTTTTATTTGAAGTTTTGAATTTGTGAAATGATGAATGAATTTCAATCAAATATACCATTTAATTTTGTTAAGAATATAAACATTGAACACGTTTATAATAAAAATAATTTTTTCCGATGTTTCATCGATACATCGATGTTTTTTATTGCAAAACATCGAAACATCGATGTCGTCAAACATCGATGTTTCTCCAGCACTAGTGCAAAGCATGGTAAATGCCTCTTCTGGAGCAGCTCACATGCTTTTACATGCTTTTCGATCCCTATCGATAGTGGATAAAAATATCGATGGTGGCGGAAAAATGTGAAAATTCGATATATCGATAGTGCTATCGATAGTTTGCCAGCTCTAATGGGCGGAAGAGTTTTCCGATTTGCCACACCCCTAGTGGGCGGATCGAGAAATTGTTTACACTTTATAATTCGGGGGCATATATGAGCAGTTTGTTATTCTTGTGGACCTCGGCCTTAGAATTGTGGGAACGGTCTTAGATTTGTTCGGCCTTGTAGACTGCCAAATCTACTTCCCCCATGCATATGGCATGTATGTTTATATGCATACATATGCATTTCTTTTTATACATGTTTAATAAATAAAAATTACTATAACTAATTTAGTAACATAGCCCCCAAAACATTTTTGAACGGGTTATAAACGATTTAAGTGGATCTGGAAATTTATATGTATTGACAATGTCAGAATACACCATGTACTCATTATTGCCAAAATGACTGCTGCAAGCCGTAAAGGCTTATTTGACAGTCACTCTACAATTCAAACCATACAAAATAGACAAGTGTTGGGCCCTGCAATTGCTACAGGCAGCAAAAGTTTCGCACACAGTCACATAAATGCTCATACATGTAGCAAGACACAGTAAATGAGTGTGTGCATGCTCATCGTGAAAAAGTAATGCTTATGCACATCAGCGCCTTCATACCCTTCCCGAAAATTATTACGAAAACACTAAAATTTTGCATGAGCATGGCAAAGCCGTTTAAGAGTTCGACATACTCTTACTAAGAAGGGCAGATGGGATCGTCGCGAATCGCCACTCGCGAACAAATTTTAATTTTTGTGGGCAACTGGCTTGTGCTCGCATAGAGTGAGATAGAGAGAGAAAAAAGAGAGAGGGAGAGTAAAGTAAAATAGCGCATAGCTCATATGAAAATATGACCATCCCGGTCGACCGCTGGCAGCGCAATGAATTTGTCGTTTCATATTTTGACTGCCCGAGCTCGAATTGCCCAAACCGAACAAATACGAAGTTGTGCGGCAATTCGCTCATATTTTTGTGCGTGAAAAAAGTTTGTTCTACTTGTCCAGCCTATGTGTTGTATGGTTAGTGGTACAACGCACAGTGGTTCCGTCAGAGGCCATAAATGCAAAAAATGAAAGTCAAAATTTTCAGATGAATTATTTTGCAATCATTTCAGAATTGATCATATTCATATTCATTCAAATCGTTCTTTTTGCAAATAATGTCAAAAGAGCGAAGATCTAACCGATGAAATGCAAACTTGCGTTAAGCTCGAAATAAATCGCATCAGTCAAGTGTTCAATTTAAACAAATAGTTTGCAAAATCAGTTGAAATAAAAATGAATATTGAAAACAGAGGTATTTTCTGCAATTATATGTAACAGGCAATGTTTAAAAACTTGTTGTTTACTAATAAATCGTTTGTTTTTGTCAGCATCTCAATATGTGTTCTGGCGTCTTTATTAGTAATTTTTAGGTAAAGTTTTAATTGTGATCCCCCCTTAACCCTCTTGCAAATATTTTTGTAGTATATGTTAATGTGTTGAGATTATAAAATCATTACATTTAGCTGCCACAAACTGCCACACTACGTAGTAAAATTACCGAAGCATAGCCTCCGCCACGTGGCGCGCTGGCTTTTTGAGGTTATGTGCATGATTTTTGTTTGTTTTGATTGTGCTGTTGCGCTACAAATATTTGTGAAAATGTGTGTTTTTTCTGTTTGTTTATCTAGTTTAATTGTAATATAATTATTTTGTTTTAATTTTTGCTTTAGGCTCTTATGCTTATTGCGAATTTGAACGCAGGTATTTGTTTCACCTGTGGGTAAATGAAACCGGGTCTAATGCAGAGAAATGTGCCAATATAATTTATAATATAAAATATAATGAAAATTTTTTTCAAATGTTTCTTTAAGTTCTGAAATTACAGGACTAAATGAGGATTTAATTTATAGATGCGCAACTATATTACAAGCCATGGCATCAGGATATAAAATTACCGCCATTAAATTCAAAAGTTACGCCCTAGATACAGCAAAAGAATAGGGTTGTTGATAATATATCAAAATATCAATATATCGATATTTTTATACAAAAAAATATATTTATATCGTGATATTTTTTTTGCCCAAATATCGAATATTTTTGCGATATATTTGATATATCGTTGGTCACACAAATTGTGAGACATTCTGAATCAAAATGGTTAAAACGAATTATTCAGATTTCAAAAATGGAACAGCAAAATGCAATTTATGCCCTAAAATAATAAAAACAAGTTGTAACACATCAAATATGGCAATGCATATAAAAAACAACATTATGATGAATTTAGAAGACCAAGGTGATACCTTTGAAAACGACCACAATAGGTCAATATTGAAAGTACACATTGCGGAAGAGGGAACTTGATATGTAACGCAGCTTGCCACAAACTTCTTGGGAAAGCAATCCGATAATTTTTTAGAATTCTCATAAGGCCATCGAAGATCAATTACGATCAGCCCCTGGTAGCTAGGTGCCTTTGGAGCGACTTGCTTCGCCAATAAAATGAGTTCTTTGCGGCTCACGAAGTCGTATGACGGATTCTCACATATCTGAACGCGTTTTTTTTTTTTTTTTTGTATTAAACTCTGATTAAAATAGTTATTCTTATTATTCTTTCTTTTTTTTTTTTGTCGGATTGTACAGTTATTGTAGGAAAAAGTTGTAAAAATATCGAAAATATCGATATTTTTAAAGTTGAATATCAAATATCACTTTGATATTTTTTCAAAACTTAAAATATCATCGATACGATATTTTAAAAATATTCAACAACCCTACTATAAATAAAACAACCCAGAAAATTATATATTTCTAATTGTGTTATAATTTCATCCAATTCGTAATCATTTGAATTGGTATATTTCTCACTCGATCGAATTAAATTTAAATATTCTTGTGGCAATTGATAATTGTAGCAATATTTGCCATGACGGCGCAATTAAATATTTTATAAAATAAACCTTATATTTAATACTGAGTTTAAAGATTTAATACTCATTTTGTTTCTAAGTTTCGTCTTTACTATGTTGATTTGACTGACTATCTGTTGATATGACAGTTCTAGCTCATATGTATATGGCAACGATATACAGTGGCTCACAGCTTATTTGATACAGTGCAACTTTTCGACTTTACCCTTCCTTAATATCGAAAGGAGAAGGTATATCGAAAAATTTTAAATGCACTTATTTAGCTATATATCTAAATTACTAGTTTTAAGTATTGGTACTTCCAGGAAATTTTGTTTCTGGCGTTTGGGTCAAACTTTACGGGTATATGTCGATTTTAGAGCTCTCAGCTTATTTGATACAGTCTGTTTTATGTAAATAAAATTGCCATATACAGAACGTTTTTTGTCTTTCGTGCATTATGCTATGTTTGGTTAATATAGAAGACAATTTTTTTTGCGATCTGCAATACATTAACACACTAGGAAAAAATATATTGTATAATGAGCCCACGAACAACAATTGAGAAGCGTAAACTGGTCATTTTGCCCTTTTAAGAAAGGATAGAGTGACTGCAAAAGAACAGAGCTATTGGAATTAAGTTCCTCCTCAGTCTACCATATTATATTTACCATATTATAGACTTTAAAAAAGGAATTCTTTAAAAAACAAGAGCAGAAAGGCACCAATGAAATTTTCACTAGAGTACGACTAGCGCTACAGAGCTCGAAAAATTCTAGTTAACTCCAAGTTGTCTTCTTTAAAGTTGGGTGAAGAGGTTGAAAATGAACTGGGCAAGGTTTCGAGAGCATAAGCTATTCGGCGTGTGTTGCTCGACCATGATTTCAAAGCACTAGTAACTCGAAAGAAGCTGTTTAAAACAAAGAAGAACTACCTAAGCAGACTAGCCTTTCATAAGGAGCACATTTTGAAGGACTCCTCGTTTTGGAACATTGGGATTTTCTCGGAGGAGTCAAAATTTAATATTTTGAGCTTCGGCAGTATGTTTTATGTGTGGAGAAAACCGAATACTGAGCTCAATAAAGAAAACCTTAAAGCAACAGTGAAGCATTGCTGTGACCACGGTATGATTTGGGCTTGTATGTCCGCAGCCGGAGTCGGTACTTTGGTATTCATCGATAAAATGATGTAGAAAATTCATTACCTTCATATAAAATAAAAAATTTTGATCCGAAGTTCCAAAAAACTGGCTGTAGGCAACGGTCTCCGTTTCTACTAAGACAACGACCCGATCCGCAAAGCCAGATTCTTTCAAACATGGCTTATTTGGAACTGTCCCCACGTCATGAATCCCCCGGCACAGTCTTCCGAATTAAATGTCATCGAGAATCTGTGGGCACTTTTAGTCAACAGCTTCAGAAAACATAAGAATTGTAACAAAGAAGACCCAAAGAGAACCTTACTGGAGGAATGGCCCAAAATAACGCCAAGATATACTCAAAACTTGATGGATTCAATGACAAATAGGCTGGAAGCTACGATAAAAGCGAAGGGAATGCAAACCAACCATTAAATTAAAGGGTAACCTTAAATTTTTGTATTTTACTGGCACTGTATCAAATAAGCTGTGAGGGAATTTTGGTATATTATTTTGTTTTTTTATTTTTTTGCTGTTGAACAGCATTATTTAAAAAAAAAATCTTTTGTTTTATAAAACAAGGAATTGCCCTTTTTAAAATGGCATTTAAAGTATTGCGATATCATTTATAGTTTTTGAATTACAACAAGAGAAAATTTTAAAATTGAAGTGTATCAAATAAGCTGTGAGCCACTGTAGATATACATAGCTGTTAAGTACAAACTGATCTACCGAGTGCTCGGCAATATAAATATAATATATTATACGTGATGCTCAAGCAAGTTTCCGCAAAGTAGTGTAACCGAAACTTTTTGAACGAAATATGGTATAAAATAATTTTGAAATTCCATTACATATTAAAATACTTACAAAAAGTATACTAATTATCAGATACGTCTTTAAAAATATCTTAAAATACATGTAGGATATTAAAAGTACAAATAAGCATGGTAAAATAGAAATAGGCTAGATTTAAAGCTATATGCATTTTCATAATTTTTCAAGCATTTCGGTTTTCAAATATGCTAGATCTAGCATTAAATATGCTAAAATGGCAACACTGGTTGTGACAAAACAAAACAATACAATCGCAATTCTTGGAACATGTATTCACACTTGGATGCAAACATCGCTGTACACATGCATACATATGTATATGCATGCATAGAAAAACTGCTTGCCACGCAGCGTGGCAAATCGGAAAAGCAGTTTTAGATTTTGCTTAAATGCACAATTCATATGCGTATGTTTATAAATTATTATCAATTGCCAGCAAGCATTTTATAATAAATATACAAATATAAAAAAAAAATTTTTTTAATAATTTTTGAAAAAAAGTTTTCTGCGGGATTCGAACCCACGCACCTAAGTATAGCTTGCATAGCGCTTACCATGAGCGCCACTAACCTCATATAAGCTGTGTTAACTAAAACCAAATAAGGCATTGCTAGAGCGTCTCTGACAAAACTAAAGTAATGATCGAAAAATTCCCAATTCAGTCACAATTCTTAGAATATTCTGGCATGCAAACTTTTGTATGCATACATAGAAAATTGTGTGTATACTCGTATAGTGTGTACATGTGCAAATCCGTATGTATGTGTAGGAAAAACGTTTGTTGCTTGCCATGTACGTTTGCTAATTACCGAAATATTTCGTTAATTAAATGTTTATTAAATAAATAAGATGCACCTATGGGAACAAAGTATATCGCAGTTAGTTGCGCCTAACTGCAACGTTCTTACTTGTTTTTATTTAGTATCATTAAGAATACGTATAAGAAGAACGCTGTAAAAAAAAAATTATGAATAAAAGTGTCTTTCCTAGTAAAATATGATGTCAAAGTCGCATTTGTATGAATTTTTTCGTTTTGCAAACAAATAATGGACATACTGTATATTCTTTCGGAAACTACAAAAGCTAGAGAGCTGAAATTTTACATGAATACTTATTATTATAATTATTATTAATTATAATGATCAATGAATGGGACAAGTGAGTCGGATAACTGTTTTTCGGGGTCTCTGAAAAAAACAAATATCATTCAATAATAACAGTGTCAATAATGTGTTGGCACACTTACATATGTATGTAGTACAGGTCTCCAAGAATACATTCATTTCTTGCAGCATAGTAATGTACAGTAGTAAAGTGTTCTCAAAATACTGCACCCATTTCATTACTGTACAGTATTTTCTAGTGTGCAGAAGAATCGAGTACAGCATTTCAACTGTTCTCAACTAAAGTGAGAACAGTGAAATGTAGTACACTTCGTGAGGGAGGACAATTTTTGTCTCGTTTCTACACGTTGTACACCATCAGTTATGCCAATTTGTCCTTTTTCCGGACAGATCTGTCCTGTTTTTAAGCGCTTTGTCCGGAAAAAATATCAAACATCCCCTATCCGGAAATCTGTCCTTTTTTTGTGAATGCGAATCGTGTTCATATTTTCCCAGTTGGTTGGTTTTTTCCCAGTTGGATCGGTTGTTGATGCAACAGAATTGTATTAAATAACATTGCAGAGCAGTTTAACAGAACTTTAGCATAAAATATACTAAATTGTGTACCGATATTTGGTTAGGAACAGCGCCAAAATAAGTATAACAGTGATAAATTGATAGTGTAAGAGGTTTATATGTATTATCGATATCGTTTCTTATCTAAAATTGAATTTGACAAGAGTGATAAAATTCCCAAGGATATCTTTAAACAAAAATTTCGGGATTGCTGGCTACAGCAGCCAGATTTCAAGTCGTGGATAGCCCGGGATGAGAACGACAATAATAAGGCGTACTGCAAATACTGCAAATGCAGTATAAATTCAAAATTGACCAAATTCGCGCACATATGCAAAACGCATCGTGTTTTGCCCAAAAAAATAAAATATGCTTAACCTCCGGAATATCCGCAAACTTGTCTCCAGGCACAACTTGTGTTGTATTAGCTATAAGTTGCCAGAAGAGTGCTTGGCGCGTGTTGGATCCATGGCGACATACGAGGTCAGGGAAGAGGAAAATGATAATATAATTGACAATGCCTTGAAATTGATATAATAAAAAAGAAAAAAATACAAATTTAGAAAAAAATGATTTTGTCCTGTTTTCTGTCCTTTTTCTTTAGATTTTCTGCCTTTTTTTTTCGTATTTTACGGACAGTTTTGCCTTTTTTTCAAAAAAAAAATTGGCATCACTGTACACCATATACAATTATGAGAACAGCATTTCTGTCATGCCTAACAGCTGTGCAAGCTATCACCCCATTAGTCAAGCGACTCTTATAATAAATATAAATATATAAAAAATAAATATAAATATACAAATATATATAAAAAAATATGTATTAAATATTATTATATTATATTTTATATTATTATATTATTAAATGAAAACTGTTGTAGAATGATCTCGAAAAACTCATCATCAATTTAGAAGTAATTATTT
This sequence comes from Drosophila antonietae, assembly GCA_030914385.1. Taxonomy (NCBI): domain Eukaryota; kingdom Metazoa; phylum Arthropoda; class Insecta; order Diptera; family Drosophilidae; genus Drosophila; species Drosophila antonietae. Next base: position 12,913 of record JAUESO010000237.1, read on the forward strand.
ATTAAGCATTAAATTTTCTAGAATAAGAAATCCCGAATATTCTTTATGTAAGAGAAGCAAGTATAAAAGGCTTGCTGTACATCGAGTCGCTAGTCAGTTGTATTGTGCGTTGCCTTTGCAATGCAATGCAATACAATTAGCATTGTGCGAGTTCGAATTTGGAGTTTAATAAATAAATACAACGTTCACTATCAAAAAAATTTGTTTATTAACTTGCAAAGCCAAGCTGATCAAATGTAAAATGTTAGCCGTTCCAGCAAGTAGTTCAGCATCCGAAAGAGCCTTTTCGGTTGCTAAAAATTTAATTAATTATAAACTTTGCAAAGTTGCAACAACGGATGACTTAGTAAATAAAATAATGTTTTTGCACTCAAATATTAATTTATTGTATAATGAGTCATTTTCAGAAATAAATTTATAAATATGAAATAAATTTATAAAATGTGTATGAAATTTTATTGAAGATATTTTGTATGAAGCGTCATCAATAACAACTCAGTGTACAGTGAGTTTACACACCAAAATAGTGTGCAGTAAAAAACACTGTACAGTAGTTTTAGTGTACTCATAAGGTGCTGTACAGCATGGGAGTGAGTGAAACGGCAAGCTGTCGATACAGACAAGTTGTACAGCATTTACTGCCACCCATTTAAGCTGTACACAAAAAAAGTGTACAGCTTTTTATAATGAATGATTCATTTGCCCATTTGGATGCATTCATGCAGATGTATAGTATGTACATTCAATCAGTAACCATACAACACATAGACCGGACATGTAGAACAAATTTTTTCCACACACCAGATTCGTGTTTCATGTCCTAATCATCTTCGTATTTGCTCGGCTCTGTACTTTACGGATCTGGCAGCGAACATAGTTGATAGTCAGTTCGCTGCCAGCGCTCGAACGAAATGGTTCTATTCTCATGTGAAACACTACTACGAGCCCCAACCACTAATAATTCGAACAGCATGTTTTTTTTGCAGTGCGCAATGTTTAACACACTATATCATCAATACTACTAAAGATAACGCATACCAATGTATTTCGTCTTTGAGAGAATTTTATTCTCTTAACGGTAAAAAAAAAAGTTTTGTTCTACTTCCAACACCAACAACAATATGAGTAATTTATTCAAACAGTAGACTTAAGAGATAAGAACAAAATGACCACTATTAATTCGAACGCAAACAAAAGCAACCAGTGTAACAGAATCACTATCTAGTTATAATCTGCAAACAATATCACAATACAGCATGCAAAAATTTTTAAAATTGCTGCAGATTAGTGCAAGTTTAGCAATGATGGTACGTGGTAAGCCTATTTGCAACGAAATCAGGGTATTGATTAGAGATTATTATAAATCTGGGAAGACACTTACGGAGATCAGCAAGCAATTACATTTGTCTAAATCGTCTGTGTATGGGGTGATAAACATTTAAAAAAAAACAAGTAAGAAGGCTCTAGTCGAGACTGCTCGACTACGAGATCCCCTGAACCCTGCCAAAAAGTGATACTCTTCTTCTTTACGCACTTATAAGCGCGCGCTCTGCTAACTGCGCAGTTGCTGCCGTGGCTTGGGGGTGGGTTGGGCTGAACTTTGGACGCTAATAACTCCATTTCTAGATGGACGATCTTCATGAAATTTTTAGGATAGACTAAGAGTATATAAATCTATCTATTTGCCAAATTGCAAGTTTGTAGTATTTGAAATGCGTTTTTTTCAAATTGGGGGCGGAGGGGGCGTGGCATCCAAAATCTGAAAACTACAAAATCTGCGTATCCATAATATCTATCTAAATATATAAAGTTGAAGTCTCTAGCTAAAACGGTGTAGAAGTTATACCCAAAAAACCTAAAAAACGGAAACGAATTTTCGATTTTTTATCGATAATTTGGAAATGGGACGAGTTATCGAAAAAACAAAATAAACTCGTATTGCGTAGGTAACATACGAGTGTTCATGTGAAATTTCAGCTCTCTAGCTTTTGTAGTTTCCGAAATCTCGACGTTCATACGGACGGATGGACGGACGGACGGACGGACGGACGGACAGACAGACAGACAGGGCTAGATCAACTTATTTTTTTATGCTGATCAAGAATATATATACTTTATGGGGTCTGCGACGTCTCCTTTTGCCTGTTACATACATTTTCACAAAACCATTATACCCTGAATTCCCATTTTCAATGGGTTCAGGGTATAAAAATGGGAATATTGAAAATAACATAAGAAATAGAGGCCGAACATCAGCAATAACACCCCGCGACAAAAGACAACTGGCTAAAATTGTTAAGACTGATCGTCGACAATCCTTAAGAAATTTGGCTTCTGAGTGGTCACAGCAAATTGGCAAAACTGTCAAGCGAGAATGGACGCGACTGCATTTAAAAAGTATTGGATATGGTTTTTATAAAGTATGTTTTGATATTACCTATGCATCGAACCAAATAACTTATCTTACTCGTAGGCCAAGGAAAAACCATTGCTTACGCTTCGTCAAAGAAAGAAGCGTTTACAATGGGCTCGGGAAAGGATGTCTTGGACTCAAAGGCAATGGGGTACCATCATATTTAGCGATGAAGCTAAATTTGATGTCAGTGTTGGCGATATGAGAAAACGCGTCATCCGTAAGAAGTCCGAAACATACCATAAAGACTGCCTTAAAAGAACAGTAAAGTTTCCTGCAAGCTGTATGGTATGGGGATGTATGTCTGCCAAAGGACTAGGAAAACTGCATTTCATTGAATGGACGGTTAATGCTGAAAAATACATTAATATTCTAGAAGATAGTTTGCTGCCGTCAATACAAAAACTGGCAGATTGCGGTGAATTCACTTTTCAGCAGGACAGAGCATCATCGCACACAGCCAAACGAACCAAAAATTGGATGGAATATAATCAAATAGAGGTTTTAGATTGGCCATCAAATAGCCCAGATCTGAGCCCAATTGAAAATATTTGGTGGCTAATGAAAAGCAAACTTCGAAATGAGCCACAGAGAAACATTTCTGACTTGAAAATCAAATTGCAAGAGATGTGGGACTTAATTTCTCAAGAGCACTGCAAAAATTTGTTAAAAGCAATGCCAAAACGGATTAAATGCATAATACAGGCAAAAGGTGACGTTTCTCAATTGTAATTTTAACTAAATTATTGATTTAAGTTGATAGTATACCATATTTCGAAGCGTTCGAATTAATAGTGGTCATTTTGTTCTTATCTCTTAAGTCTACCGTTTGAATAAATTACTCATATTGTTGTTGGTGTTGGAAGTAGAACAAAACTTTTTTTTTACGGTTAAGAGAATAAAATTCTCTCAAAGACGAAATACATTGGTATGCGTTATCTTTAGTAGTATTGATGATATAGTGTGTTAAACATTGCGCACTGCAAAAAAAACATGCTGTTCGAATTATTAGTGGTTGGGGCTCGTAGGTTCTATTCTTTCCTTACTCTCTTACTCTATATGCCTCTCATATACATGTAGTAGCGCACCAAATTGAAATTTGTCCGCATGTCGCGATTCGCGACTATCCCATCATCTGAGTATGGGTGTTCCGAACTGCTATGCTTATGCAAAATTTTAGTGTTTTCGTGATGTGCATACGCAACACTTTTTCTTGATGACCATGCACACACACATTTACAGTGTATTGTTACATGTATGAGCATTTATGTGACTTTGTGCGAAACTATTGCTGCCTGCAGTAATTATTGCAGGTCAATTGTATGATCGGTTTTGGATTTTTAAAGTATAAAGTGTTAAAATTAAGCTGGATTCTTATATGTACATACATATTATATTTATTTATTTTTAAAATGTTTGATTAAATATTCTCTTAGTCTTAACGCACTTATGAGCGCGCGCTCTGCTAACCGCGCAGTTGCTGCCTATTGCAGCAATATATTGCAATATTGCAATATCTGCGTATCCATAATATCTATCTAAATAAATATATAATATATATATTTGACATCTCTAGCTAAAACGGAAATTGGAAGAGACGAATTTATATATTTAGATAGATATTAATTTGCCAAATTGCAAGTTTCTATTTGATATGTTTTTTTTTTTTTTTTCTTTTTATACTTTGTTCCCGAAGGGGAAAAAGTATATTGGGTTTGTGCAATGTCCGTCTTGCTGTCCGTCCGTCTGTCCGTCTGTCCGTATGAACGCAATATTTTTCGGCGCTATTAGAGCTAGAGACTTGAAATTTTAAACGTATACTCATATATGTTCCCGAATTATAAAGTGTAAAAATTTTCCCGATCCGGCCACTAGGGGCGTGGCAAATCGGAAAACTCTTCCGCCCATAGTTAAGTTATCATACTAGATGATGAGCTAGAGAGTTGCAATTTGAAATGTATACTCGGGGTGACAACCCAAGTTCAAAAAGCTATGGCGGATATATCTACGCCCATTGGGGGCGTGGCAAATCGGGAAATACGTATCTTCTACACCGTTAAAGCTAGAACGCTGAAATTTTGCATGTGAGTTAATGTTATGATTCTAAGAAGATCGATCAAAAAGTTTTATGTCTACGCCCATTGGGGGCGTGGCAAATCGGACCTGAATATATAGTGATTTTTCAAATTGTGCTATATTTTGAACACTATTGACACTAGAGACTTGAAATTTTGCATGTATACTCGGGTTGACAACCCAAGACTAATAAGCTATGGTAGATATATCTACGCCCACAGGGGGCGTGGCAAACCGCAAAAGTTTATATCTCCTACAGTTTTAGAGCTAGAAGCTTGAAAATTGGATGGTTGAGTTACTAATGTTCTCCTCTATCGATCCCCCAAAAAGAATTTTTCAGCCTCTTTGGGGGCGTGGCATATCGAAAAATACCCTGTAATTTTCGCATTTTTGGAATGTAAGCAACCAAATTTTGCAGGCATGTTAGCCTCGGCCCTTTCTAAGAACTGGCAAAAAATTATGCGTCTACGCCCCCTGGGGGCGTGGCAAATCGTCAAAGAAGTTTGTTGTGGCCAACTGCATAATTCATGCATACAATAGCTTAGTAGCAATTGCTAAGATGGCAAAAAGCATTTTAACATAAATATAATAATATTAATGAATTTTAAAAATAAAATTCATAAGTTTTTGATTAATAAATAAAAAGTTTCCAGCGGGATTCGAACCTGGGTCTTTTGAAAACAACATGTAATCGTTAGCTAAACCTAAATAAATTCACAGCTGATCAGCTGACCAGCTGATCAACAGCCTGTGACGTCACAAAACAATACAATGGCAATTCTTGCAATATGTATACACTTTTGGATGTGTATACACGTACACATGCATACATACATATATGCATGCATAGAAAAACTGCCTGCCACACAGCGTCGCAAATCGGAAAGCATAAAGCAGTTTTAGTTTTTACTTAAATGCACAATTCATATGCGTATGTTTATAAATGATTATCAATTGGCAGCAAGCATTTTATAATAAATATACAAATATTAAAAAAATAAAAAATAAATAATTTTTGAAAAAAGTTCTCTGCGGGATTCGAACCCACGCACCCAAGTATAGCTTGTATAGCGCTTACCACCAGCGCCACTGCCCTGACTTAAGTTTCGTTAACTAAAACCAAATAAGGCATTGCTAGAGCGCCTTTTGACAAAACTAAAGTAACGATCGAAAAATTCTCAATTCAGTCACAATTCTTAGAATATTCTGGCATCCAAACTTTTGTATGTATACATAGAAAATTGTGTATACTCGTATAGTGTGTACATGTGTAAATCTGTATGTATGTGTAGGGAAAACGTTTGTTGCTTGCCATGTACGTTTGCTAATTGCCGAAATATTTCGTTAATTAAATGTTTATTAAATAAATAAGATGCACCTATGGGAACAAAGTATATCGCTGTTAGTTGCGCCTAACTGCAACGTTCTTACTTGTTTTTTTTAAATTAGTCCGAAGGGGGCGTGACATCCAAAATCTGACAATTACAAAATCTGCGTATCCATAATATCTATCTAAATATATATAAATTTGAAGTCTCTAACGGTGTAGAAGTTATGCCCAAAAAACTTTTAAAAAAAGTAAACGAATTTTCGATTTTTTTTTATCGATAATAAGGAAATGAGATAAGTTATAAAAAAAAACAAGAAAAAAAAAAACAAGTAAGAACGTTACAGTTAGGCGCAACTAACTGCGATATACTTTGTTCCCATAGGTGCATCTTATTTATTTAATATATATAAAATTAGCAAACGTACATGTCAAGCAACAAACGTTTTTCCTATACATACAGATTATACACACAATTTTCTATGTATGCATACAAAAGTTTGCATATCAGAATATTTTAAGAATTATGACTGAATTGGGAATTTTTCGATCGTTACTTTAGTTATGTCAAAATGCGCTCTAGCAATGCCTTATTTGGTTTTAGTTAACAAGGCTCATATCAGGGCGGTAGCGCTGGTGGTAAGCGCTATGCAAGCTATACTTGGGTGGGTGGGTTCGCATCCCGCAGAAAACTTTTTTTTTTAAATTATTATTTTTAATTTAATTTTTTTATATTTGTATATTTATTATAAAATGCTTGCTGCCAATTGATAATAATTTATAAACATACGCATATGAATTGTGCATTTAAGCAAAAACTAAAACTGCTTTTCCGATTTCTATGATTTTCTATGCATGCATATATGTATGTATGTGTACACCGATGTTTGTACGTGTATACACATCCAAGTGTGTATACAGTGGCTCACAGCTTATTTCGTGCAGCGGTATAGTAAAACTTTAAAGACGTATTGCCGCTAAACCAGTAAAGATATCCAAATTTAAATGAGGTCTTATTTATAAGTCATCCATTATATATTAAAGTACTTCATTATTTTTCTATTCTAAGAAATAACATTTAAAACTAAAGAAAACTGAAAAAACTGGGTTTTTCTGTCACAGCTTATTTCGTGCACTGCATTTAACACTCCAAATTATCAACAAATTCTCACAACTTATTTCGTGCACTGCACTTAACACTCCAAATTATCAACAAATTCTTAAATTATTATTTTGTATGATATACTTTATGTTTAATAACCTCTTACAAACGTGATTCCATCGAGTTTACCAATTTTTGGGTGACTTCGCTGGCGATTTTTGGCCATTATTCCAAAAAGGCCATTTTCAGGTAATTTTTGTTAGATATTGGCCTTTTCCGGATGCCCATGTCCAATATTGCCCACAAATTTTCAATAACGTTCATGTCGGGCAACTGGACTTGTGGATTGACCACATGGGGACAGTTCCAAATCAACCTGGATTGGGCAATTCCCGTTTTATGTTTTGGTTCACTATACTGATAAAATCGGAATCGTCCTTCTAGACCCAGTTTTTCGGCACCTTGGAGCAAATTATCCTTTAAAAGGGATAGGTACATATTATACCATATTATATGAAAATATATATATGAAAACTAAGTTTACAACCCCCGAAGCTGCCATACAGGCCCAAACCATGACACTTCAACCGCCATGTTTTATGTTGGTTTTAGGTGATTAATTTGGAGCACTATATTTGGTTGACGCCAAACATATTGCATCCCATCCGGACTAAATATTTGTATTGTTTTGTTTTGTCACAAGCTGCTGGTCAGCTGACCTAACAATTACATGTTATTTTCAAAAGACCTGGGTTCAAATCCAGCTGGAAACTTTTTACTTATTAATCGAAAACTTATAAAATTTATTTTTTAAATTCATTAATATTTTTATATTTGTGTTAAAATGCTTTCTGCCATCTTAGCAATTGATACTAAGCTATTATATGCATGAATTATGCAGTTGGCCACAACAAAGTTCTTTGCCGATTTGCAACGCCCCCAGACGCAAATTTTTTTGCCCATTTCTTAGAAAGAGCCGAGGCTAACATGACTGCAAAATTTGGTTGCTTACATTCCAAAAATGCGAAAAGTACAGGGTATTTTTCGATATGCAACGCCCCCAAAGAGGCTGAAAATTATTTTTGGGTCATCGATAGAGGACGACATTAGTAACTCAACCATCCAATTTTCAAGCTTCTAGCTCTAAAACTGTAGGAGATATATGCTTTTTCGGTTTGCCACGCCCCCTGAGGGAGTATATATATCTACCATAGCTTATTGATCTTGGGTTGTCAACCCGAGTATACATGCAACATTTCAAGTCTCTAGTAATAATGTTCAAAATAATGTTCAAAATAATGTTCAAAATATAGCACAATTTGAAAAATCACTATATATTCAGGTCCGATTTGCCACGCCCCCAATGGGCGTAGACATATAACTTTTTGATCGATCTTCTTAGAATCATAACATTAACTCACATGCAAAAATTCAGCGTTCTAGCTTTAAAGGTGTAGAAGATACGTTTTTCCCGATTTGCCACGCCCCCAATGGGCGTAGGTATATCCGCCATAGCTTTTTGAACTTGGGTTGTCACCCCGAGTATACATTTCAAATTGCAACTCTCTAGCTCATCATCTAGTATGATAACTTAACTATGGGCGGAAGAGTTTTCCGATTTGCCACGCCCCTAGTGTGCGGATCGGTAAAATTTTTACACTTTACAATTCGGGAGCATATATGAGTATATGTTTAAAATTTCAAGTCTCTAGCTCTAATAGCGCCGAAAAATATTGCGTTCATACGGACAGACGGCCAGAGACAGACGGACGGACAGCAAGACGGACATTGCACAAACCCAATATACTTTCTTCCCTTTGGGAACAAAGTATAACAAGTAAGAACGTTGCACTTAGGCGCAACTAACTGCGAAACACTCTGTTCCCATAGGTGCATTTTATTTATTTAATAAACATTTGATTAACGAAATATTTCGGCAATTAGCAAACGTACATGTCAAGCAACAAATGTTTTTCCTACACATACATACAGATTTACACATTTACACACTATACGAGTATGCACACAATTTTCTATGTATGTATGCATACAAAAGTTTGCATGTCAGAATATTCTAAAGCTAGGTACACACGATGCAAGCAATTTGGAGCAAGTTGATTGCTGCAATCAAATTTGCACGTTTGAACACGAGTGCAAACATTTTGTTGCAAACAAAAAATTTGCAATAATTGTTTGCGGCAACTTTTTTTGCTTGTCGTCTGAATACAAAATTTTGACGTTAAGTTGGTTGCGTCAGTTGCTTGCATGGTTGAATGTACTGTTTGCTTTCACTCGCAATATTGCAGCAATCAAAGCGCCTAAATTCATTAAAAATGACGACGGAAATAATTATAAAATTCAAAATTTGGTAAATAATAAAATTTATTGAAAATATCAGAGTAATTGATTATTTCATATATGTTTATATTGCCATGACACTTTATCATCAGGCGACACAAAAAAATGTTTAAATTCTTCACGAATATCTTTTGCTTCAGTAGAGTTTTCCGTACTTCTTTGAATTGGTATGCAGTTTCCTTCTAAGGTCAGATCGTTACGCCAAGTACCTGGTACCACTTCTCCATCAACTTCATTGTCGAATATTCCATTCGGAGCATATTTTTGGCCATTTTTGGCTCTTTCTTGGCCATCAACCAGTTATGTAATACGCAAATTGCAGAGACAACATCTATTGTCTTTTCTGGCCCTAGTTCCAATGGCTTTCTTAAAACCCGAAATCTGTTTGCCATTATGCCAAAAACATTTTCTACCACTCTTCTTGCTCTGGAAAGACCGTAGTTAAAAACACGATTTGGAGCTGGTTGATTTCTAAATGGATATGTTTTCATTATGTATCTTTTCAATCCGAATGCATCATCCGCTACAAGTACATAGGGAACCTTAACATCCTCCATCAGAAATTTTTCCTTTGCCTCCTACATCGAAGTAAATTATTTGATAGTTTGCATCTGCTAACGCTATGCGTGCAATATTTTTGTTCTTATCAAAATTGCTAATATAGCAACAGCAGCAACTGCCAATTTTTGTGCCGACATAATATTAACACGTCGTTAATGCTTGACTTTTTCCAAACAACAGAACTTGCAAATGACTGTCACTTGCAAGCAATGCAAACAAAAAATGAAAACACGTGTAGACATTAACGCAATATTTTGCACGAAATAGCCATGCAAAAGTTTGCGTGCAAATAAAAATTGATTGCAGCAAGTAATTTGCATGCAATATTTGCATTGGTGTGAACAGTTGTGCAAACTTTTGCTGCAAATTATTTTTAACTTGCTGCAAATTGTTTGCATCTTGTGTACCTAGCTTAAGAATTGTGACTGAATTTTTCGATCCTTACTTTAGTTTTGTCAGAGACGCTCTAGCAACGCCTTATTTGGTTTTAGTTAACGAAGCTCAGATCAGGGCAGTGGCGCTGGTGGTAAGCGCTATGCAAGCTATACTTAGGTGCGTGGGTTCGAGTCCCGCAGAAAACTTTTTTCAAAAATTATTTTTTAATTTTTTTTTTTTTTGCATATTTATTATAAAATGCTTGCTGCCAATTGATAATAATTTATAAACATACGCATATGAATTGTGCATTTGAGCAAAATTTAAAACTGCTTTTCCGATTTGCGACGCTGCGTGGCAAGCAGTTTTTCTATGCATGCATATACATATGTATGCATGTGTACAGCGATGTTTGCATCCAAGTGTGAATACATGTTCCAAGAATTGCGATTGTATTGTTTTGTTTTGTCACAACCAGTGTTGCCATTTTAGCATATTTAATGCTAGATCTAGCATATTTGAAAACGGAAATGGTTGAAAAATTATGAAAATGCATATAGCTTTAAATCTAGCCTATTTCTATTTTACCATGCTTATTTGTACTTTTAATATCCTACATGTATTTTAAGATATTTTTAAAGACGTATCTGATAATTAGTATACTTTTTGTAAGTATTTTAATATGTAATGGAATTTCAAAATTATTTTATACCATATTTCGTTCAAAAAGTTTCGGTTACACTACTTTGCGGAAACTTGCTTGAGCATCACGTATAATATATTATATTTATATTGCCGAGCACTCGGTAGATCAGTTTGTACTTAACAGCTATGTATATCTATATCGTTGCCATATACATATGAGCTAGAACTGTCATATCAACAGATAGTCAGTCAAATCAACATAGTAAAGACGAAACTTAGAAACAAAATGAGTATTAAATCTTTAAACTCAGTATTAAATATAAGGTTTGTTTTATAAAATATTTAATTGCGCCGTCATGGCAAATATTGCTACAATTATCAATTGCCACAAGAATATTTAAATTTAATTCGATCGAGTGAGAAATATACCAATTCAAATGATTACGAATTGGATGAAATTATAACACAATTAGAAATATATAATTTTCTGGGTTGTTTTATTTATAGTAGGGTTGTTGAATATTTTTAAAATATCGTATCGATGATATTTTAAGTTTTGAAAAAATATCAAAATGATATTTGATATTCAACTTAAAAATATCGATATATCGATATTTTCGATATTTTTAAAACTTTTAAACTTTAAAACTTTTTCCTACAATAACTGTACAATCCAACAAAAAAAAAAGAAAGAATAATAAGAATAACTATTTTAATCAGAGTTTAATACAAAAAAAAAAAAAAAACGCGTTCAGATATGTGAGAATCCGTCATACGACTTCGTGCGCCGCAAACAACTCATGTATGTATGTATTTATGTGTACACAGATGTTTGTAAGTGTATACACATCCAAAAGTGTATACATATTGCAAGAATTGCGATTGTATTGTTTTGTTTTGTCACAAGCTGCTGATCAGCTGACATAACATTAACTCACGTGCAAAATTTCAGCGTTCTAGCTTAACGGTGTAGAAGATACGTATTTCCCGATTTGCCACGCCCCCAATGGGCATAGATATATCCGCAATAGCTTTTTGAACTTGGGTTGTCACCCCGAGTATACATTTCAAATTGCAACTCTCTAGCTCATCATCTAGTATGATAACTTAACTATGGGCGGAAGAGTTTTTCGATTTGCCATGCCCCTAGTGGGCGGATCGGTAAAATTTGTACACTTTATAATTCGGGATCATACATGAGTATATGTTTAAAATTTCAAGTCTCTAGCTCTAATAGCGCCGAAAAATATTGCGTTCATACGGACAGACGGACGGACAGCAAGACGGACATTGCACAAACCCAATATACTTTTTCCCTTTCGGGAACAAAGTATAAAAATAATGAGAATAGCAACAGAAACATAAAAAATAATTCAAAACAACAAAAAAACAGCAAATATTGACTGTTTATTAATTGTTTGCAAAATTTGCGCAAGCATTAGAACAACTTGTCCCATTTTTGCATATAGGGTCAAATCAGGTACTAAATATTAAAGAACAAATGATAACAGATCAACAGGTAATAACAAATAATTGACCTTTCCTGCAATTCGAACCCAAAATCGTTTACTTAATTTCAAAGTTGAGGTAGGATCACGCCCAATATTCGAGACCCATGCACGAAACATGCAAATGCCCCAGGCAGAGCATTCATTCAAATGCCTATACAAGTGATTGTGATTATCACATCACAAACTTACACATATGTATGAGTGTGTGTAGGCTAACATCAGCTACCACACAGCAATCGCTGGGAAATTAGAATTGCTACATGCAGCAAGTGTATCGCACACAGGCACATAAATGCTTACACATATAGCAAGGAAGTGTAAATGTGTATGTGAATGTGTGTGCGTATGCAAGCTCACAGCAGCTAGCCAACCGAACGAACATCAACTGCTGCTGGGGGTTCTAAAAGTGCTCTACAGGCGGCAGCAAGAATATTGCACACAAGCACATAAATGCCTATACATTTAGCGTGGAAGTGTAAATGTGTGTGTGTATGCAAGTTCACATCTCTACCCAACCGAACGAACATCAACTGCTGGGGGTTCTAATAGTGCTACAGGCAGCAAGAATATCAATCCCACACAAGCACATAAATGCTTACACATATAGCGAGGAAGTGTAAATGTGTGTGTGTATGGTCATAGGGAAATAATATTCGTTATGCACATCAACACTTTCATACCCTTTCCACAAATGATCATAAAAACGCTAACATTTTGCATGAGCATGGCAAAGCAGTTTAAGAATTCGGTATACTCTTCGCTCAGAAGGGAACCAATGGGACCGCGACTCGAGAAGAAATTTCAAATTTTGAAAATTTGTCTATATATTTATATGGTATGTATTCATTCACCACATCGCATGCTATAAGGACTTCATCACGCCTGCTTCATCGAGTAATAATAAAAAAAGAGTTTTTTTGAACCATATTACTGTTCCATTTCATTCATTTATTAAAATATTTTAGAATCTTGCTACTGTTCCACTTGTCATGCTACGTTTGGTTTTAAACAGACATATCGAATATATACATACGTATAAAGAGTATCGATATTTTTAAATCGTCATGCCATTCCTAGTCCGTAAATTAAAAACTATAGAAGAATGAATCTGTATTGACTGAGTGATTTTTAGATTAACTTAAATAGAAACACTGCCAAAAATAAATTGTCACAACTTCGAAAAACTAGTACAAATCATATAATACAAGTTTAAAGAATAAGTTTACAGATCACACAAATTTTGAAAGTATGTTTTCTCTATATGCATACTTTTTCAATAGTATATATGTACATACATATATGTATAACAATTTACTTAACTGCATACATATATATTTACATATGTACGTATATGTGTATACTAAAACCAAAATTATTGTTTACAAAGCGAATACGTATGTGTATGAGCTTTGTTTTCATTAATATTTCTGTAAAAAAAAGTCAATTTTATTTCATATTCCCGTAACTTCAATGATGTTAACTTAAATTTTGTATACGAAAATAAATTCATAGAGCTACTGTTTCGTTGTTTCAGTTGAGTTTTTAAAAAATAAGTATATATAACAGTTCGGTACCATAAACTGGCTATATTTGTAATATATGATAAACAAATATGTAATTTAATAGTCAAAGAACAGTGCGAATTTAGTACGTGCTAAATTAAAATATCAAAATTACGAATAATTATAAAAAATGGCATCACTATTGAATGAAAGCGTGTTTTCATGTATTTAAAAAGGAAAATAATTTGTTTTGCATATAATCCATAAATAATTCTTTAGATTTTCAATGAACTGTTGAATAACCAGAAGCATTGTCTTTGCGAAGAGAGAATTAAAATTATTTAACATAATTTATTTTTTAGGTCAATTAAACTATTCCAAGAACTTTTATACTTGAACCCATATTTCGTCTGTGCAAATGAAATCCATCTGCGTCTAGGACTGATGCTTAAAGTAAATGGTGATTTTAGTAGTGCGCTTAAACACTTACAGTTGGCATTGGCGGATTCATCACCCTCGACGTTTTCAGATCTTCAAGGTATGAATTATATATTATTAATTTTCTAAATATAATTGAATACATTTATTGAATACATATATAACTGGCTTATAATTAATATGCGTCACTAGCTCATTATAGCCTGAACCCTGTAAAAATGGGAAATCGGGGCTTATTGGTTAGTTCAAATCTATGTATCATGTAGAAAAAAGCGTGGCATACAGCCTTTTCTTCATCAGGGCGACAAACGAAGTTGATATAAACAATTCCGTCAGTTCATATGCTTGAACACTCTATTTCAGAACCTATACGAACAAGAGGCTTGTAATAAATAAAAATTGTTGTATAGGTCCGAATGTAGCAAGCGCATTATTTTTAAGTCTCGCCCCTATTGCCCCGTATACATGTAGATGTGAATGTCATGATCATAATCTGAAATTTTGTTTAGGATTGTCCGTCTAGAAACATAAGTATTAATCAAATAAGTTCTCCCAGCAAAACCCACTTGGCAGAGAAAGCGAGATAGCAAAACGCCTGCAATTTATTTATTTATTTAAAGATATTAACATTAATGCGTAATGCGTACACACATACATGTATATGTACATGTATAGTTTATTACGCTTGCAGAAACAAATCAAATAATTCTTGGATCTCGTTCGGATCTCGTAGTCGTGCAGTCTCGACTAGAGCTTTTTTTTCTTTTCAATTTTACAATTTGTTAATCGTTTGTAATATAATTGATGTCTCTTTCAGTGAAATTTCAAATAGCTCATCTGTATGAAGTACAAAATAAACATAAGGCTGCAAAAGAATCATATGAATTTATCTTAAATGACAAAAATATATCGTTGGACTTAAAAGCGGATATTTACAGGCAATTAGGTAAGAACGTATTTATAACTTAAGGTATTCTATTGCTTTAACGAAAAATGAAAATGAAATGAAATGTTGACATTGATAAGTATTTCCATTTCAGTTATAAAATATAAAATCTCATTCTTCCTTAGAGGTAGAGTTTACAAGTTTTAATATATATGTAAAGAGCTTGCAACTATTCGTTGTCCGAAAATAAATAATTCACTCACACTTAAAAAAAAAAAAAATTCCAGCCCTTCTGTTTTCCAGTTTTAACATAATCGTCTTTTTGCGTTCAATCAGCAGCTAAGCATTGTTTGTAAACACGTCGACAGTGTTACGTGTGCGCTTCGCTTTAGATCTCCATGCCCGAATAAGTCGGAGTGTGCGGTCTGTCGAATAACTAGCGAAATAAGTCTCTTTAAAAGAGTATCATATGTAGAATGTGAGAATTGACGCAGAATTGAGCTATGATAGATACTAATTTAATACAAGATCCGGTCCCCAATTCACCTGCATCCTCTTAAATGTGTAATAATCTATTTCAAATACTAAAGACGTACGGTTGGTGTTTTGGTATATACATATGATTTTGATGATCATAATTAGAAAGTTTAATTAGGAAAGTCCCTCTACAAAAATAATTATTCATTAAATAGAGACAGCATATGCGTATATCAGTGTGTATGTGTGGGTGTATGTGCAATATCAGTTTTCAAAGTGATATCGTAGTCGACTAGAGCTTTTTTATTTGTTTTATACCCTGAGCCCATTGAAAATGGGAATTCAGTATAATGGCTTTGTGAAATTGTATGTAACAGGCAGAAGGAGGCGTCGCAGACCCCACAAAGTATATATATTCTTGATCAGGGTGACGAGAAAAGTTGATATAGCCATGTCCGTCTGTCCGTATGTTTGAACGCGTCGATTTCCGAAGATACAAAAGCTAGAGAGTTCATTCTTTTGTGTTATTGATATTTTTACGTTCGGAAATTTTTATGAAAATCGTCCGTCTATAATTGGAGTTAAAAGCGTCCAAAGTATAGCTGAACTTCATCCCGAGTCGCTGCATCAACTACGTTGTGTGTTTTATATTTTTCAGTCATTTTCATTTAAAAAAAATGTATTGATAACATTTTGACTGTAACCAATCTTGGTTCAACCTGATTCAATATAATTTTGTAGTTTACCGTTATAAAATTCGCTGAACGGGTTTTCACCACCCATATTTAAAAATGATATAATATATAATGACAGTAGTCTATTTTAACATTAGCATTAAAAATTAAAAAATAAAAAAAATATTAATACAAATTGTCTTGATTTTCAGGATGGATGTATCATTGTGTCGAATGCCTAGGCGAAAAAAAAGAACGTGAATTGCAAGCATTACGTTTTTTACAAAAATCAATTGAAGCAGAGCCGAAGTGTGGACAATCATTATATTTATTAGGGAGATGTTACGCTGGAGTGAATAAGGTTCATGATGCATTTTTAGCTTATAGGAATTCTGTTGAAAAAAGTGAAGGGAATGCAGACACCTGGTGCTCGATTGGGTAATTATATTTCTTAATTTACATAATGAGCATTCAATACTTATTTATATGTATAGTGTCTTATATCAGCAGCAAAATCAACCAACAGATGCACTTCAAGCTTACATATGCGCAGTTCAGTTAGATAAAGAACATAAGTCGGCGTGGACTAATTTGGGTATTCTATATGAGAGTTGCGGGCAATTGCGAGATGCTTACGCATGCTATTTAAATGCTGTTAAACAAATATCAAACCAGGTAAAAATTTGAGACTTCATAATTTGTATGTAACGTATGTATGAAATAAGTAAGATCGTTACTTTAGTATTGTCAGAAGGCGCTCTGGCAGTGCCTTATTTGGTTTATCAATTTTCAATTTATTTCACTCATTGTTATGACTCCAGATTTTTTTTTTTTTTTTTTTTTTTTGTGAATGTATCTTATAATAGTTAAGAGTTTAGACTCACAACTAGGCCTTATCTACTTAGACATTTATTAACAATGATAACATATGGTGTATATAGTAACATACATTTTTGGGGGAAAACATCAATGAAATAGAAAAACCCCGAGGATATTTATTAAACACTAAATAAAACTAAAGAAACATGGCTATGCCAGGTCATTTATATGTGAATGTGATGATTCATAACACTTTGTTATAAAATTTTGCAATAGTCGCCATAATCTAATATCTACCAGTTCAACCTTGGCTCAACAGTGTAGATCATTTATTTATTTATTTATTTTATTGTTACTAAGAATTAATTCTAAATAACAATTTAATTTTAAGCCAGAGCGACAGAGGCCTTCAGGCAAATATCGTATACATTATTTACATTACATATATTATTTACATTATATACATTATAGTTCTATATTTAGTTTGTTGATTATTTTTATAAAGTTTTCTATATTTGCTTTATTGGGTTTTAAGATAAGGATGTTGAGTGTGGGGGAATTGAGGGATTTCCAGATATTCATTACATGTTGGCATTGTAGTTGTAGGTGTTTTGTTGTCAAGGTGTCGCTATTGCAGAATGGGCAAATAGGAGCAGGTGTTTTATTGAAAATGAATTCGTGAGTTGATTTTGTGTGCAGTGTAGATCATACGTGGAATGTTGCCATAGAAGATTTAGGATAAGCTTCAAAACTTTATTTTGTGTGATTTGCAACTGTCTTGCAATATTTTTTAGGTTTAGCTAACGATTACATGTTATTTTCAAAAGACCTGGGTTCGAATCCCTCTGGAAACTTTTTATTTATTAATCGAAAACTTATAAATTTTATTTTTTAAATTCATTAATATTATTATATTTATGTTAAAATGCTTTCTGCCATCTTAGCAATTGCTACTAAGCTATTATATGCATGAAATATGCAGTTGGTCACAATAAACTTCTTTGCCGATTTGCCACGCCCCCAGTGGGCGTAGACGCATAATTTTTGGCCAGTTCTTAGAAAGAGCCGAGGCTAACATGACTGCAAAATTTGGTTACTTGCATTCCAAAAATGCGAAAATTACAGGGTATTTTTCGATATACCAAGCCCCCAAAAAGGCTGACAAATTATTTTTGGGTCATTGATAGAGTAACTCAACCATCCAATTTTCAAGCTTCTAGCTCTAAAACTGTAGGAGATGTAAACTTTTGCGGTTTGCCACGCCCCCTGTGGGCGTAGATATATCTACCATAGCTTATTGATCTTGGGTTGTCAACCCGAGTATACATGCAAAGTTTCAAGTCTCTAGTGTCAATAGTGTTCAAAATATAGCACAATTTGAAAATTCACTTGGACTTGGGTTGTCACCCCAAGTATACATTCCAAATTCCAACTCTCTAGCTCATCTAGTATGATAACTTGCCTATAGCCGGAAGAGTTTTCCGATTTGCCACGCCCCTAGTGGGCGGATCGGAAAAATTTTTACACTTATAATTCGGGAGCATATATGAGTATATGTTCAAAATTTCAAGTCTTTAGCTCTAATAGCGCCGAAAAATATTGCGTTCATACGGACAGACGGACGGATGGACAGACGGGCAGACGGACGGACGGACGGACATTGCACAAACCCAATATACTTTTTTTCCCTTTGGGAACAAAGTATAAAAACTAAAGAAACTTGGCTATGCCAGGTCATTTATATGTGAATGTGATGATTCATAACCCTTCTCTATAAAATTTTGCGAAACATACCAGTTCAACCCTGGGTCGAAGGTGTAGATCATACGTGAAATGGTGCCATGGAAGATTTAGGATAAGCTTTAAAACTTTATTTTGTGTGATTTGCAACTGTCTTATGTGATATTTGGCTATATCTGCCCAGACTGGTGCCCCGTAAAAAGTTACTGCTTGAAAAATCGACCTAAACAAGAACATTTTGTTTTCTATATTTAGTCTCGAGTTTCTGTTTATAAACGGATATAGCGTACGGACTATATGTTTAAGATTTTTGTTAGTATTGGATATATGGTCCTTAAAAGAAAGTCTTTTGTCCAGTGTAATACCCAAGTACCTGACATTTGGTTCCCACTTTACGTATTCCGAGCCCAATCTGATATCTGTTGTTGGCACGTAGATATCCTATTATATATATATATCTTAACTCGTCTAACGAAAAAAGATCCGTACTACTTGACTCTGGTTGCCTGGCCCAGGTAGTCTTTAATGGCTTAGATATCTGTCCAAAAAGATTTGGAAAAGTTTTAACACAAAGTAAACTACATACAAACGGAAGAAGCTGTTGTTGGGCCGTTTCCTTTGGATAAACGTGACCTCTGTACATTGAAGTTCCATTTGG
This sequence comes from Drosophila antonietae, assembly GCA_030914385.1. NCBI lineage: Eukaryota > Metazoa > Arthropoda > Insecta > Diptera > Drosophilidae > Drosophila > Drosophila antonietae. The sequence goes on from JAUESO010000237.1 coordinate 32,475, forward strand.
ATAAGCTTGCTTCTAACCTCATCAGCCGGGGTATCATCAATGCCCATAAGTACCGCTTTGTATGGTTTATTATGTTTTTTTTTCCATAGGAGAAAAACTCGTGATTTAACCTTGTAGGTGGGTGCAGACATTGGCAAAATCCTCCTCTTCAATGTGGTGTAATTTGACTCCCATAGAAATTTGTTTGATTGAGTAGCTTGTGACATTTAGCAATTTGCAAATACCATGCAGTTGTTCAGTGCTAATTTTAAGCACCGTAATAGGAGGAACGTGAATTTTGGTTTTGTTGCTGATTACTTCTTCGCACTGTTCGTTTTCAGTTTGGTCATCTAATGCTTGTAACGGTTGATAATAGTTGTTGTTGCTCTGCCGTTGACCAGTGTCGGTTTTTAAAGTTTTTCTGCGCTGCGTTGGCGACATATCGACGCCAGCCAGATTTATTGATTTCTTTATTTTGTTTTTGTTTTGATTGTCGGAGAGATAAGGAATGCCACTTTCGCGATGCGCTCGTATGCACGTGCGTAAGGTTTGGCAGATCACACCGAACTCCTTATTTGGTTTTAGCTAACGAAAATCGGTCTAAGGCTATGCAAGATGGACTTAGATGCGTGGGTTCGATTCCCACAGGAAACTTAATTTTATCGAAAATTTATAAGTTTTCAATTTTATTTATATTTGTATATTAAGTATAAAATGGTTAGCAATTGACCATACGCTATTTATGAACATACGCATATGAATTGTGCATTTAAGTACTAGAAACTTCGTTTCCGATTTGCCACGCTGCCAGTGCACACTGGGGAAAATTGCCGAATAAGTGGCATAAAATCAAAAATTTCATGGAACCAAAAATGAATTCTGTTTTATTCAAAGTAGAAACCCTATATATGAAGAATCAAACAATGTTTTTGCTAAAAATGCTATACTTTCATTATAATCAAGTTTCAAAGTCTGCTGATTTTGGCGACAAAATTGGTGGGAAATTTTTATTCACTTTGAATGCTTGGCAAATGTACAAATCGCAAAAATAAAATATTGTGAAAAATTGATTTTGAAGGATGGGTATGTAGAATGAAAAAAAAGCATTTTGTGTTCATTTTGTTTTATGTTCTGTATGTTTACTGTTTTGTATTGTCCATAATGATAGAAAACCCATCCAAAGTGTTCATCTTGTGTGGAGTAAAACTTTACCTTCTGCGTGTTTGTGCGTTATATACTATACATCAAAGTAGAAATTGTGTACTAAAAGTTAGTAACAACCCCGTTTGCGGCTTTTTGCGGCTCTTGCGGTACTTTGCATTTGCAGCTCAGCTTTTTTACATATAGTTCAATAGTGATCACGTATACGCACAGTGGCCCTATATGGGTTATTTTTGGAGGCGTGGTCAAATGACTTAAAACTTTGTTTTTATATTTAGAGTGGTATATTTATAAAATATACCAAGTTTCAGCTCGCTATGTGCAATATTAGACTTTATGCCACTTTTTTGTCAATTTTGCCCAGTGTGCAGTGGGAAAGCGTCTTTTCTATACATGCATACAACATACAGTGGCTCATAGCTTATTTGATACATTGCTACTTTTCGATTTTACCCTTCCTTAATATCGAAAGGAGAAGGTATATCGAACAATTTTAAATGCACTTATTTAGCTATATATTTAAATTACTAGTTTTAAGTATTGGTACTTCGAGGAAGTATTGTTTTTGGCGTGGTAGTCAAACTTTACGGGTATATGTCGATTTTAGAGCTCTCAGCTTATTTGATACAGTCTGTTTTATGTAAATAAAATTGCCATATACAAGGCGTTTTTTAAGATATTAAAGATATTGTATAATGAGCCCACGAACAACAATTGAGAAGCGTGAACTGGTCATTTGCCCCTTTAAAAAAAGGATAGAGTGGCTGCAAAACTACAGAGCTATTGGAATTAAGTTCCTCCACAGTCTACCATATTATAGACTTAAAAAAAGAGAATCCTTTAAAAAACAAGAGCTAGCTCATCAACTAGTATGGTTACTGGCATACTGGCGGGTGTATTTTTTGATTTGCCATGCCTCCGGACAAACAGACAGACAGACGTACAAGACGGTCATTGTACAAAACCAATATACTCCTTTTCCCTATTGGGAGACGAGGATAAAAATATAATCTTATATAAAATATAAGTTAAGTTTAAGTTTCTGAAGATTATACCACACTTAATATAATAAATACACTTAATATACAAATATTTTGACTAAATGTTTACACTTTGCTTTTCTAATATATTATTTATCTGAATATTTCGAATAACATTTAGTTAACTAATTCGTTAGGGGGGATACACATTATTATTAAAGTTATTTATCCAACGCAGCTTATTTTATACGAATTTTTTGTATCCAACGTTCAGAAAATATCCTTATTTTAGTTTTTATTATTAAGAAAAATCATTAATTGCTGTACATTAAATGATTATCGAAAATTAATATTAAATATTTAGTGTACAGGAATAAGTCCTCCAAGTGATTATTGATTCTTTTTAGAATATATCATGTATTAAAAATGAAAACTTACTTTAAAATTTTTTAATAGAAAATAAATATTCCCCTTGAAGGAAGTAAACACATATTATTTACAAGTAGCACAAATGGACTAACAAAGGGTATATTACAACGAGTGAAATTCCTCGAAACCCAGCTTAGCCAAGCACCACTGCCAAGTATTACATCTAAACGACGCCAGCTTTGTTCAATTGAAGAGGCTTGGAACCTTCCAATATCATTAGAAATCAACTCTCGTCAACAGCAGCAAAACGTTCAAATGCAGCATAGACAGTATGGAAAGAACTCGTCTGTACAGGTAAGTTTCTGATTACCGTCTCAATTATTAATATAAACTAATATTTTAAAGGAACTTTCAAAGATCATCCATAAATTTATTGGTTAGCAATGTTTGAAAACGGTGAAACCTATATTGGAGTGCTTTTCAACACTAATAGTAATAAAACAAGTAAGAAAGCTGTATTCGAGGCTGCTCGACTACGAAATCCCCTGAGCCCTTTTTCGAGCGAATAATATTCCAAGAATGCTACACACATGCAAAAACACGAGCACACGAAGTGGGGACCGGAATCCAAAATCCGACCGAAATTGTATTAAATTAGTATCTATATGTTTGCAAAAGGTTTGAAGACTCTAACTCTAAAGATGAATTAGCTAGAATTTTATTACTGATTCCCGATAAATTCGTTTATCAATAACTTTGCAAATATAAAAGTTATTGAATTTCTCACACAAACTCGTACTGCGCGTGCAATATACGGACCTAACACAAAAGGAATGAACTCTCTAGCTTTTGTATCTTCGGAAATCGACGCGTTCATACATACGGACGGACGGACGGACATGGCTATATCAACTTTTCTCGTCACCCTGATTAAGAATATATATACTTTATGGGGTCTGCCACGCCTCCTTCTGCCTGTTACATACATTTAACAAAACCATTATACCCTGATTTCCCATTTTCAATGGGCTCAGGATATAAAAATAGTTTATTTATATAAGCTTAGAGAGTTTATAATAAACAACTTCACAGTTGACGAATTCAAAATCTGAACCATTTATTTCATTAAAATTCTTCCACACACACACACACAAGGGCAAAGATGTTTTGTCAAGTAAATATCTACGCCCATGGGGGTGTGGCAAATCGGCATTGTTTTAGAGGTAAAAGCTGAAATTTGACACGTCGTTGACACTGATATATACATATATTGTTGATCGAGACGACACACAGTGGGGCCTTTGCCGGCGTCGCGTCCCAAAAATCAGAAAATGTGAATCGAGTTGCAAGACAAATAGAGCACCAATTGTTTACATGTTGGTTGCGATTTAAAGATTAATTTATTTCTAATAATATAAAAAAAGATTATGTTGTTACGATTTGTCATTAAAAAGCTAAGTAAAATTTAGTGAGCCTCTTAATTTTACACTATTTTTCATCTTTGATGGACTGCATCTTCTGAGTCCCGCCGAGTTCCAGGCAGCGACTTATACACACGTGTTAAGGAAGATGTCCTCTTTCATATTAATAAAACTTTGCCTGCCCCTACCCGCCCCTCTGGGTTTCTGTGTTGTTGCGCGTCGCTGCATGCTGTAGGTAGAATTGCCGACGGCAAAACGGTTTGGGATGGGTTTGGGTTTTTTGTAAATTGGTCGTTGCAATCTGCATTATTTATTTGTTTTGTCTACCTAATGCTGCATTTTGTAAGCAAATATTTTTTTGAATGGAAGAAAACAGATTATCTGATTAATAAATAATTATTGTGCAGAAACTTTAAGCTTATTAGATATTGCCCCGCCTTCTACAGATAACAACTTTAAGAAAAAAAAAAAACAAATAAAAAAATAAATTAAACAAATTTTTTTAAAGTATTTAGTTAAAAATACTCTCTAAAAATAATACTAATAATTTATTGAAACAAAAAAAAAATTTTGTTTTTCATTGAAAAAAACCAGTAATTTTTGACGAAGTTCACATTTCTCGTGTTTGGCCTAAAACTGTGAAGCACCCTGTTATCGCATCACCTGTATGTAAAATTATTTTAAAGCTTTAAGAATTCTCTGTCGAATGCCTTTTAAATTTCTAAAATATCTTACTTGGTTCGAAAGTTATGATTTTTGGAACGCAAAATGAGCAAAGGCCCCACTGTGCGACGAGCTGAATCGATTTAGCCCTCTCCATCTGTCCGTCTGCCTGAACGGTTCGATCTCAGAAACTAATTCTCTCATCAATAATTGTTAGAGAGTTAAAGAGAATACACTCCAATGCCAATTGGATGTTTGTTATGCATGCAGAAAAGAAGCGTAGAATTCTTGGAATATCAGTTCTACAAAGGGTTCTGGAGATCTCATGGAACATCAGTCTCGACTAAAGTTTTCTTACTTGTTTGTGTATATAATTTAGAAATTTATAACGTTCTATTTATGTATAGGGACCGCCACCACCCTACCCACATAATCATGGAAGTCAAAATAACCCAACACCTGCGAAACGAGCAAAAGACGATACCGAAATGTCGCCGACTAATAGTTCAGACCAAGTAGCAAGTAATTCGTTACAACTCTCACAAGATAATCATAAAGTATTGAGTGTGCAACAAGAACAAATTGGACCACAGCTAACTGCTGCAAACAGGTTTAATAACAGCATGTCTTCATCTGCAAAACATTTAAGCGATGTTGCATCTGGAAGAATGAATATGTATTCTGCTGAAGCATTATCAACTAAAACCATAAAAGAAGAATCGGCTGACATAGAACGCAATTTTTCTTCAAATGATCAGGTTTTATTAGGTATGTCCAAACATAAATATCTATAGCTAAATTTTTTTATAAAGTAATTCTTTATTTTGTTCGGTGTCAATAATCTTATTTCCGTTCTAAGCATTTCATTTTTGTATATGGTGAAAAACAGTCATTAATTTAACAAATTGGTATATACTCTTGCTTTAATAGGCCAATCATTTAGTGCTTGCCGTCAAAATATTTCGACGGAAATAGTTGAAGACATTAACCAAAGCCTGGCTGTAACTTATAACGAGGATAGCAAAAATTCTATTAAATATGAGAATATAATGCAAAACTATGATGATAGTCAAAATATTAGCAAACAGAAGACCATAATCGAAAGTGATCTTGATTCCGATGCATCGCCGAAATTCAATATACATATGGAATCTAAGCAATTAAGGTCTGCAGTACAGCTTTTGCCGGTTCATGAGCCACCGATCCATTTTACAGTGTTATTGAGAAATGCACCTCCGCCAGCGCCACCGGATTGTCCGCCACAAAAACTTTCACGGGAACAGCTCTTACCTCCAACGCCATCGGTTCACTTGGAAAATAAAAAAAATGCCTTTAGTCCGCAGTTGCAAGAGTTTTGTCTTAAGCATCCTATTGCAGTTGTTCGTGGCTTAGCTGGTGCTCTTAAATTAGACTTGGGACTCTTTTCAACTAAAACTCTGGTTGAAGCCAACCCGGATCACAGCGTAGAAGTCAGAACCCAAGTAAATCAGTCGCCTGATGAAAACTGGGATATATCTCAAGCGAAGAGAGTTTGGGCTTGTATATCTCATCGATCTCATACAACGATAGCAAAATATGCTCAATATCAAGCATCAAGTTTTCAAGACAGTTTAAAGGTAAGAAATTTAGAATCAGATCGCCATTTAAGGCAGTAAATGAATATGCATTATCAAAATTAAGGATGAAGGCGACAAAGGCTCCGCTGGATCCCAAGTGATGTCGGACTCCGATTCCAAGGACTCTGTATCTAATTCAAATATTAATTTAAAACGTAAAAAAACAAAAAACGGAAGTAAAATGCTAAGGTAATGTCAATAAGAATTATATCCAATGCTATTATTAATCTTATTGAATTATAGATTTGGAACCAATGTTGATCTTTCTGATGAACGAAAATGGAAACCACAACTAAGCGAATTACAAAAGTTGCCTGCTTTTGCTAGAGTAATTTCTGCTGCCAATATGTTGTCTCACGTAGGCCACGTCATTTTGGGAATGAATACTGTGCAATTATACATGAAAGTGCCTGGAAGTAGAACACCTGGGCATCAAGAAAATAATAATTTTTGCTCAATTAACATAAACATTGGCCCAGGTGACTGCGAATGGTTTGCTGTGCCAGATTCTTATTGGGGTGGTATTCATAATCTTTGCGAAAAAAACAATATCAGCTATTTACACGGCTCGTGGTGGCCTGTTTTAGAAGATTTATATAAAGAAAATATACCAGTATATCGGTTCATTCAGAAGCCTGGCGACTTAGTTTGGGTGAATGCTGGGTAAGTAAAGTTTTTTTTATTTTACACATATTTGCAGCTATTTTTTATACCCTGAACCCATTGAAAATGGGAATTCAGGGTATAATGGTTTTGTGAAAATGTATGTAACAGGCAGAAGGAGACGTCGCAGACCGCATAAAGTATATATATTCTTGATCAGCATAAAAAAATAAGTTGATCTAGCCCTGTCCGTCTGTCCGTCCGTCCGTATGAACGTCGAGATTTCGGAAACTACAACATACAACGGAAACTATCACATGAACACTCGTATGTTATCTACGCAATACGAGTTTATTTTGTTTTTTCGATATTTCGTCCCATTTCCAAATTATCGATAAAAAATCGAAAATTCGAATAGATTTGCAATTTGACACATAGGTAGATTTAGATACTCTTGATCTACTCTGAAAATTTCATGAAGATCGTCCATTTAGAAATGGAGTTATAAGCGTCCAAAGTTCAGCCCAACCCACCCCCGACGACTAGAGCATTCTTACTTGTTTTAAATAGTTAATGATCATAAGCATACTATGGTGAGCTTTTCTATACTCTAATAATTAAATTATATGTCTCTATCATTTCAGATGTGTTCACTGGGTACAGTCTGTTGGGTGGTGCAATAATATAGCATGGAATGTTGGACCACTAACTGCAAGACAGTATTCTCTTGCCATAGAGCGTTATGAGTGGAATAAGCTTCAGAGTTTTAAAAGTATTGTACCTATGGTACACTTAAGCTGGAACTTAGCAAGAAATATTAAAGTTTCAGACGTCAAACTTTTTGAGCTTATAAAGTAAGTACGCATGTAAATTTAAACTCAAGCTATTAATTTTATTAAGAATAATACTTAGTTCACTTTATCATATAACTTTGTACCAATTTTAAAACAGATTCTATGAAGTTGTTGTGTGTGTTTTTGTTTTTGTGCGATGTCCGTCGGTCTATCCGTCTGTGCGTATGAATGCAATACTTTTCGGCGCTATTAGAGCTAGAGACTTGAAATTTGGACCACATACTCATGTATGCTCCTGAACTAAAATTTTCCTAATCCGCCCACTAGGGGCGTGGCAAATTGGAAAATTCATGCGCCCCGTATGCCAGTAATTCTACTATATGATGAGCTTGAGAGTTACAATTTGGAATGTACTTGGTGGCCACCCAAGCTCAAAGAGCTATGGCAGATATATCTACGACCAGTTGGGGCGTGGAAAATCAGAAAAAACGTATCTTCTACAGCTTTAAACCTAGAACACGGAATTTGGCATATGAGGTAATGTTATGATTCTATGAAGATCGATGACAAAATTATATGTCTGCCCCCATTGTGGTAGTGGCAAATCGGATCTGAATATATAGTGATTTTTCAAACTCAGTTATATTTTTGACACTATTGTCACTAGAAGCTTGAAATTTGGTATTTCGGGTTGACAACCCAAAATCAAAAATGTATGGTACATATATGTACCTACGCTCACAGGGGAGCAGTAAACTGCAAAGATTTATATCAAAGTCGGATGGTTCAGTTACTTATGGCATCCTCTAACGATAGCCGAAAAATAATTTTCAGCCTTTCTAAGTACTGGAAATATTAATGAATTAAAAAATTAAATTTATAAGTTTTCGATTAACAAACAAAATTTCCAGCGGGATTCGAACACAGGTCTTTTGAGAATAACATGTAATCGTTAGCTAAACCTAAATACAAAGTTCACTGCTACAAGCTCACAATTCAATCGCAATTCTTAGAATACTTGCAGTCTTTGTATGTAAGTATGGAAAATTGCTTAGTGTGTATACTCTACTCGTATAGTGTGTATAGAAAAACGTTTGTTGCTTGCCATGTATGTTTGCTAATTGCCGAAATATTTTGTTTATTAAATGTTTATTAAATAAATAAAGTGCACCTACGGGAACAGAGTATCTCGCAGTTAGTTGCGCCTAACTGCAACGTTCTTGTTTTTGTTTGTCCTATGACGGAAACACAGTGGATTTTCAAATCGTTATTTATCCACGCGTACTAGAGACATGAAAATTGATTAGTGTACTACATATAAAAATTTCTTTGTAAACAAAAAAAAAAAGTTGCGGTTTCTGTCCGCGAACGATTTGTTCTTGTTTGTATCTGTTAATCTTTACTTCCTTTCTATTTTTTTTTTAATGTATGTACATTTTTCAAATTTATCTGCTCCGCTAATAATGAGAAGAGATAGAATCATATTACAAAACCTCAAGGCAATTAAATATTAGCTGAATAATATCATATATACAACAGTATATGAATCTTATATGTTTACTTTTCAAATTTCGAAAGCGGACTATATTGAAAACTGATCACTGTTTTTTATGTTACTATGTTAGTTTAATTAATAATATAAAGAAAATTTTAATTTATTTTTAGAATGTGCTTGTGTCAATCCTTAAAAACTGTTTTTCAAATACAAGAATATGTGAAGTCGAAAGGAGTTGAAATTCGATTTAATGGTCGTGGAAAAAACGAAGCGTCCCACTATTGTGGGCAATGTGAAGTAAGTTTTTTTTTTTTTTTTTTTTTTTTTTTTTTGCATTAATTATAATACACTATACTCTTTTTTATTATTTCTCACAAAAAAAGTAAGTAATACAAATAGAAAATAATTAGGTAACCTATAAAAAGTATCAAATAGACGAGTTTATTTTGTTGTTTCGATAACTCATCCCATTTCCAAATTATCAATAAATTCGAAAATTCATTTTTTAGTTTTATGAGCATAACTTCTACACCGTTTTAGCTAGAGACTACAAATTTGTTTATTTATATAGATATTATGGATACGCAGAATATGTAATTTTCAGATTTTGGATGCCACGCCCCCCTCGCATCCAATATGCAAAAAACGCATTTCAAATACAAAATCTACGTATCCATAACATATATCTAAATATATAAATAAAAAAACGGAAACGAATTTTCGATTTTCGATTTTCGTACTGCGTAACTAGCATACGAGTATTCATATATTTCAGATCTCTAGCTTTTTTAGTTTCCGAAATCTCGACGTTCATACGGACGGACGGACGGACTGGGCTAGATCACCTTATTTTTTATGCTGATCAAGAATATATATACTTTATGGGTTCTGCGACGTCTCCTTCTGCCTGTTACATACATTTTCACAAAACCATTATACCCTGAATTCCTTAATTCCCATTTTTAATGGGTTCAGGGTATAAAAATAAAAAAGCAAGAAACAATTTTTATGGAAACGTAGGTTTAAAATAATTAACAATTATGAGCCATCTATGTTTCTTTTTGTTTTGGTGCCATTTTTTTTAGTAAATTAAAACTCAATTCTCACAAAATGTAATATTTGTTAATGCAAATGTGCTCAGTTTTAAAACCCGGAATAAAACAGATGGGGGAATTAGCCAAAAAATACTCTAATCTATTTAAATAATTTTGTTTTATAAAAAAATCTTTTCAAAAGACTTGAAAAGTTGCTATAAAGCTTAAAAAGCATGCTGTGCTAATAATTATGTTCGTCACTATATGCGTGCATATGTAGCTTGTCATGGATGCATAAAAGTTATTTCTTTATTTGTAATTTAACTGTCTTATAATTGTGTTTAATATGTGCTTTGTTTTTAGGTCGAAGTATTTAACGTTTTGTTCATAAGAGAGCAGGAGAAAAGACATGTGGTCCATTGTTTACCATGTGTACTGAAGCTATCGCCATCATTGCAAGGGATTGTTTGCTTGGAAGAATACCGATTATCAGAGCTGGAGCATGTTTTACGACTCTTTTACACTGTATAGAACCCAAGGACTTGGACAAACACATTAACTTAAGTAAAATAATATTCTTTTACTTTTATTATGAACGTTTTGTACACCGAAAAGAAATTATTAAATTTATATAGGTCTAAAGGAATTTCATTTTATTTTTATGGTCTTTTGGGTACTTCTGGGTTTCTCTTGCTGCACTTATAGTGGTGATTTGGTACAACAGTCAATGAACTTTTTTCTAATCATTCAAAAGTAAAACAAACACAATTTGAGTGAGCAAAACAAACTTAAAATTTAAATCTAAGATTCTAAAAAATATTATAAAAAAGCATACTTACAAAAACCAATTAAAAGAAATTATTTTAGAAAAGTATAAATGAGTTGCCTATAATGGTTTTATAAAAGTTCATGTACATATACATATTCTTAATAAGGGCGACGAGTTGATTCGACTTGGCACTATCTTTCTGCGGATGCGTCGACTGATAGCCTATATGAGGTAAAAAGTTGAACTTAATTACTATAATTCTCTATCATACGATTAGAACTAGTTAATAGTACGTAGTTAGCATAAAGAGTGATTATGCATGCGGATAGAAGAATAATATAATTTCCTTAAAGGGTTGTGATGATCTCCTAGTCGAGCTAAACTACAGCCTTCTTACTTGTTAAAGTCCGAAGTCCTTGATAATAGGAAATTGGTGATATATAGGTTTTGTATCTTTCAGGAAAACATTGACATACCTGATAAAAATATACAGTGTATCACATTAATATGTCGGTTTTTTATTTTTCAACTTGCAATGCAAATAAAACAAACTAATTATTTAAATAAACAAGTGTAAATGGTAGATTGAATGGTATAGATTCCTTCTCAGAAAGGTATATAAGTTAAAAACGATTTGATTTAATTCCTAACTTTTATTACAATATTAAGTGTCTTCAATATCGACTATAGCGGACATGCCTGCGGTTGTGCGTGTTGCTTTCGCAACCACAATTCTAAAGAATTGTTTTGCTACATGGAGCGAATGGAGTGTAGACCGTAGGTCAGCATTTTTTGCGCAGCGCATTGCAACAGGGCATTGAACTGCTTTTTACTTTGCTTACGTTAACTCTTCCACAAACAGATTGACAGTTGTCCTCAAGTGTCAGAAAAATGGGATGTTAGTGATTTGGAGATTTTGAAGAAGTTCGGAAGTGCTGGTGATTGGCGGTGTTTGGAATTTCGGAAGCGATTTGTAAGATCACTTCTTTTTTGTTACATCGCTTTTTATTATACCCTGAACCCTTTGAAAATGCGAATTCAGGGTATAATGGTTTTGTGAAAATGTATGTAACAGGCAGAAGGAGACGTCGCAGTATATATATTCTTGATCAGCATAAAAAAATAAGTTGATCTACCCTTTCCGTCTGTCCGTCTGTATGAACGTCGAGATTTCGGAAACTACAACATACAACGGAAACTATCACATGAACACTCGTATGTTAGTTACGCAGTACGAGTTTATTTTGTTTTTTCGATAACTCATCCCGTTTCCAAATTATCGATAAAAAATGAACGATTGAAAATTCGTTTCCATTTTTTAGCCTTTTGGGTATAACTTCTAAACCGTTAGCTAGAGACTTCAACTTTATATATTTAGATAGATATTATGGATACGCAGATTTTGTAGTTTTCAGATTTTGGATGCCACGCCCCCTCCGCCCCAATTTGAAAAAAACGCATTTAAAATACTAGAGACTTGCAATTTGGCACATAGATATATTTAGATACTCTTAATCTACTCTTAAAATTTCATGAAGATAGTCCATCTAGAAATGGAGTTATACGCGTCCAAAGTCCAGCCCAACCCGCCCCCCAGCCAAGGCAGCAACTGCGCCTTTAGCGGAGCGTGCGTTTATAAGTACGTAAAGAAGAAGAGTATCACTTTTTTTGCAGGGTTCAGGGTATCTCGTAGTCGAGCAGTCTCGACTACAGCTTTCTTACTTGTTTGAGAATAAATTTATTATTATTGCAAAACCTATATGCAATGCCAGTAAGCCAATGCTGTTGGTAGCGGAATGAGTCTGTAGCAGACTTAGGTGCTTGGTGTTATTTATCTGAAGAATATCTAATTTTTTTAGACTGAGGACTCGCAAGCGCTTGGACTCGGATAAAGACATTTGTATTATCGGGGTTCTGGGACTGATTTATGTTTCTTCCGTGTTGGAGAATATTCGGTCATCGATCGTGATAGAGCAGTTGTGGTACTTATAAGTAAAGTACCGCGGACAAATTTATTAGTGTCGTCCCATTTAATTCTGGCTTGGAAGCAGTATGGTGTCTTCTTGGATTTCTTCCAAGTTCTCGATGTGGTCTGCGTTGCTGTAGTTGCATCTTGCTTATTCTAATATTATTTATTTTATTTAAAAAAAAAAAAAAAATATTGACAACACGAGAGTCAAAATCGCCTACAAAAAATACAATTATTACAATAGAATCACCAACCCGATGGGGGTGTTTTATTTGCCAGTCCGGCCAGCTATGCCCCAATTCACAGCTAAATATGGTCAGTGATAACTATTGAAACATATAGATTATAAGAGACTAAATATAATTAATATAATTACAATTAATTACAATAATTCTTAAAATTAAAAATAAAAAAATAAAAATTAACAAAAATAAAAATTAAAATTAAAATTAAAATAAATAAAATAAAAATAGGTAAAGAAACAAGGAAGATATTAACAATATTGAAAGATAAATTAAAAGAAGAGCTATAATATATAATATTTAATAGGATTGAGAAATCACTGCAAGCAACAATAGCAACATAATGTAGCTTATGCCTGTGCATTGCGAGTGATTTCCCTAAGGTGTGCTAAAAGCAACGATTTAATTTTATGAAGAGAGAGCTCTAAGAAAAATACGTGATAATATTTATTAAAATTAACACTGTGAGGAGCAATATAGGTATGCACGTATGCAGTGTATATAAACACATGTATTTGCTGTGTGTTTATATGCACATACGTGCATGCATATATTGCTCCACACAGCGACGCGAACACTATAGGAGCAACCCTCGCGACTGGAAGGGTCAGAGAGCGGACTATAGTCTGTCTCTCTCGCTCCTATAGTGTCAGCAATTGGCTCGCGTCGCTCGACCGCAGGTCATAGGGCACCGTTAGCCGAGGTACCGCTCCAAGTGACGGGCGCTGTCTTTTTGCATAGCAACAGCGGTACTTCGGCCAATGCGAAGCTGCCGCGACATTTGGCGGCCTGCTGGCGTCACCCAGATCACGCCATTGTGCCGTTAGATGGGCACGAGCGGCAGGCAGGCCCCGCTCCAGAGCCGAACAGGGCCTGCGGCGGCCCTATAAAAGGGCACCGGCGGTGTCATAGAGGCAATAAAAAGTACGCAAGAATCAAGAGTGAGATCGAGAGTGAAGATCAAGAGTGAGATTCAAGTGAAGTGCAAATCAACGCGAGTGAAGACATCGAAGGACTACGATATCGACGCAGGACACCGATATCCAGGACTCGAAGCAGACAGGACATCGTGGGAGCATCCAAAGTATCCTGGGAGGATACTGCAGACACCTAGAAGGACCCAGAAGTCTCGTCACAAAACTTGTGTAGGTTCACGCAGCCGTGCGAATAGGTAGAAATTGTGCGCATAAGAACCTAGGTGTGCCAAGAGCGAGTCCAGTAGTAGGAGTAGACAGTGCAAATCCTGGCGTGAGCTGGAGCGCTTGGGCGAATCCTGGTGCTACTGAGCCATAATTGTCTGCCCAGCCGGAGTGCGTGAACAAACATAACGCACGACGACTATACAAGTGTGAATATATCGCTAAATAATAATAAGTATTATAACGAGAATATACCAAGTACCAATCAAATTCACAAAGTGTTATTATTCAATATCGCAAGGGCTTCAACACATAAATTTGTTGAAACGAACGCACAGTCGGCTGAAACTGGCCCGGCTTAGACTCGGGTATAACCGAAGGTTCGTTACAACTGGCGCCCAACGTGGGGCCCTGCGATAAGAGAATAAGCAATACTTGTGAACAATGGTGCGAGCTTGGGTATATAATCTCAAAAAGGACGATGTGCTCCGATACGGCGACGAATTCGGAGTCACGCTGTCGGGCACGCTAGACGTGATGCGGAGACAGTTCGGTGAGTGGGTGGAGACGAATGAGGGAAGGATACCATATTCGCTCAGGCTCGCCGAGCTGGCGCGTCTGCATGGACGCCGCCCTTCGAACAGCGAGGACGTGCCTACGGTCATCGTGGGAAACGAGCAATACGAAGAAGATCCAAATGCGGCACGGCTATCTCTGCCATCCACCAGTGCTGCTGCGCGGCTGCAGCAGACAGAGCAAGGAGCATGGAGAGCCACGTCTACACCGCAGCCTGAAATAAGGACGCGAGGGCCAAGCAGCTCAGAGCAGGAGTATCCAAAGGTGGCCAAACAGGTGAGGGAGTGCAACTTCCGGTTCGATGGCACCTCAAAGCCTTTGGAGTTCCTGGAGCAGGTGGAGTGGTCGGCAGACACCTATGGCCTGGATCTGGATCTGATCCCCAGAGCGATGCCAGAGCTGCTGAAAGGCATGGCTCTAAAGTGGTACGTGGCCAACAATAGGCACTGGAAGACGTGGGGAACCTTCGTGAGAAGCTTCCAGGAGTTCTTCCTGCCGAGGGACTACCTGGAGGATCTCAAGGACGAGGTCAAGCGTCGGAAGCAGATGGTGGACGAGCCATTCAAGATCTACATGGTGGAGATGCAGACTCTCATGCGGCCGCTGCGTTATGGGCCAGATCATGAGATGAAGTTGATATATAACAACAGCATCCCTGATCTGCGCGCCTACGCGCGGCCGTATCAGTTCCAGAGTCTGATGGAGCTGATGAGGCTGGCCGACGAGTTCGAGGAGCTGGAACGAGACCGAGAGAGGTTGCGTTGGCTACAGCAGCCAGCACGAACACGTCTAATGGCGATGGAGGAGGATGATGGCCACGAAGAAGAGACGCTGCGGAGAGGAGTTTTGGAGGAGAGTCCTCGTCCTGCACCAAGGACTGGTGCCACAGGAGAAAGGACACACATCCCGAATCCAGCCAGAGCGTGCCGGACGTGTGGTCAAGAAGGACACCGTGCTGTTATGTGTCGCAACAAGGCACTGGATTTCTGCTGGCAATGTGGACGAATCGGCGTGCGCATAGTGGCCTGTTGCCAGTCGGGAAACGATCAGCGGTACCCGCAGTCCAGGGGCGAGCGGGATCAACGCCAAACAGCCCCAAGACGCTAGTTGGCAGCCTGTGTGACGAAGGCCACCAACTGACGGCGATTGTGGCCATTGGAGACGAGCAGCAGAAAGCCACGATCGATACGGGAGCCTCGAGCAGCTTTATTAGCGAAAGGCTCGCCAAAAGGCTCCAAGGAGTGGGCGTGGTGCGCGCCACAAAGCGGCACATACGCCTGGCGAACGGCAGCTGCAGCGAGGTGGACTCACGACTGGACCTAAAGATTGGCCTGGGCAGTCGGCAAATGGAAATTCCATTGCTGGTGCTGCCAGGCGTAATCGACGATCTGATGCTGGGCTGGGATTTCTTGGCCGGTATGGGAACCACCTTGGAATGTGGCGGCTTGGCGCTGAATATCGAGCCAAGAAATCCACAGAGGAGTGGACAACGGGAGATTAAGTTGTCAGTGGCTATTGCCAGTGGAGAAATAGGCCACGAAACGCCACTGGAGGCGACTCAGGTGGACCAGAAGCTGATCCATGCAGATCCGGAAGTGGATGCCTTTCTGAGGCACGAATTGGAGAAATTCCAACACGTGAAAGGCACCACCAAAATCACGGAGCATCGGATCACCATGCAGGACACGCGGCCAATTAAACAGCGCTACTTCCCCAAAAATCCGAAGATGCAGGCGGAGATCAACAAACAGGTGGATGAGCTGCTCGTAAAAGGCTGCATAGAGCCTTCTAAGAGCCCACACAGCGCGCCTATAGTAATGGTCAGGAAGAAAAATGGCAAATGGCGGCTGTGTGTGGACTTTAGGCAGCTGAACAGCAGATCCATCAAGGATGCATACCCTCTGCCTCGAGTGCATCACATTTTGGATCAGCTGCGAGAGGCGCGTTATATCACGAGTCTGGATCTAAAGGATGGATATTGGCAAATACCCATGGAGAAATCCAGTCGACCATTGACAGCGTTCACAGTCCCAGGGAAAGGCCTATTCCAGTGGAAGGTGATGCCGTTTGGCCTCCACTCGGCACCTGCAACATTCCAGCGAGCTCTAGATCAGGTCATCGGCCCTGACATGATGCCACACGCTTTTGCGTACCTGGACGACATCATCGTCATCGGCAGGACACGTCAGGAACACATGGATAACCTGCGAGAGGTGTTCCGGCGACTACGGGCAGCCAATTTGAGGATCAACATCGACAAGTGCGATTTCTTCAAAAAGGAGCTGAAATACCTGGGTCATAAAGTCACGGAGAATGGCATCCGCACTGACCCAGAAAAAGTAGCTGCGATTGCCCAGCTGAAGCCACCCACTAATGTCAAAGAGTTGAGACAATATGTGGGAGTGGCTTCATGGTATCGTCGCTTTGTCCCAGACTTCGCTTCCACAGTGCATCCACTCAATGCATTACTCAAGAAGGGCGTCAAATGGGAGTGGACAGAGGAGCATCAAATGGCGTTCGAAACGGTGAAGGCCAAGTTGACGGAATCACCTGTCTTGGCATGCCCTGACTTCTCGAAGCTATTTTGCTTGCAAACGGATGCAAGTAACTACGGACTGGGAGCAATTCTGACGCAAACATCTGAGGAAGGGGAGCGCGTCATTTCGTATGCCAGCCGGACACTTAACAGTGCTGAGAGAAACTACTCAGCCACTGAAAAGGAGTGTCTGGCCATAATCTGGGGCATACGCAAACTCAGGCCGTACCTGGAAGGCTATCACTTCATAGTGATCACGGACCATATGGCGCTGAAGTGGCTCAACTCCATCGAGAGCCCTTCAGGAAGGATTGCCAGATGGGCGCTGGAGCTTCAGCAATACGACTTCGAGGTTCGCTACCGGAAAGGCAAACAAAATGTCGTAGCTGATGCGCTATCACGGCAGCCGCTGGAGGAGGACGCATGTTGCTTGGCCAAGAGCATAGAGACGCCAGATGGGACAGCATGCCGCTGGCTACAAAGGCTGCGCCAGGATATGCGGAAAACTCCGCAGAAGTTCGCAGACTATAGAGAGGAGGCTGGAAACATATACCGGCACATTCCGCACCAAGCCGGCCACGAGGATGTGGCTGCATGGAAGCTGTGTGTGCCAACAGAGAGGCGCAAACAGGTGTTGGAGGAGAACCACGACGCTGTCACCGCTGGCCACCTTGGGAGCAGAAAAACCATTGCTCGGGTGGCAGCGAGGTATTACTGGCCCGGCATGTACCGAGATGTGCGCAACTACGTGCAGCGGTGCGAGGTGTGCCAGCGCTACAAGCCCAGTCAGCTGCAGGCAGCTGGTCAAATGCTGACACAGGTGCCCGAGGAGCCATGGTCAACTGTATGCACTGATTTCGTGGGTCCGTTACCGAGGTCGAAGCATGGGAATACGATGCTACTTGTATTCATCGATCGATTCTCTAAGTGGACGGAGATGGTGCCTTTGAGGAGCGCGAACACGGCGGCGCTGCAAAAGGCGTTCCGGGAGAGAATCTTGGCCAGATTCGACGCACCAAAGGTACTCATAACGGACAATGGCACCCAATTCACCAGTCGAGCCTTCAATAACTTTTTGAACGAGCTGGGAGTGCGGCACCAGTTGACGGCGCCATACACACCTCAAGAAAATCCAACCGAGAGGGCCAACAGGACAGTGAAGACGATGATCGCTCAATTTACTGGCAGCGATCAAAGGTGCTGGGATGAGGCTCTGCCAGAGTTGACGCTGGCAGTTAACAGCAGCGTGTCGGCATCTACCGGGTATACGGCAGCGTTCATCACGCAAGGGCGAGAGCCGAGACTGCCCAAAACTATGTTTGACGCACAAACTCTTGGGACAGGCCAGGAGGCACAGAGTCCCATGGAGAGGGCAGCCAAGATGCGAGAAGTCTTGGAGATTGTGCGTCGAAACCTGGAGAGAGCTGCTCAGGACCAGGCGCGGCATTACAATCTGAGGCGGCGGCAATGGAAGCCGGCTTTTGGGGACAAGGTGTGGGCGAAAGAGCGCCACTTGTCCAATGCCGCGGACGGATTCGCAGCGAAGCTGGCACCGCGATACGGAGGGCCGTATACGGTAGTCAAATTTGTGTCGCCGGTCATCTGCAGCATCAACTCAGACGCCGAAAAACGGACCCGGACCGCGCATGTGGCTGACCTGAAGCCGTGGAGAGGCGAGACGGGTGAGTCGCATAGCGTGGCAGAGCAAGCTGCATAAGTAAAAATTTCAAAAAAAAAAAAAAATTGAAATTGAAAACTGTTAACTAAGTGACGCGCAACAACAAATTGTTAAATAACGCGCGCACTGCAGTGGAAGCGAACAGTTAAAACTGTTCGCTAAGTGCGCGCAACAACAAAATTTGAAATTGCGCGCGCGCTGTTACGCACGTAACAACAACACACACAACAATCGAGCGTACGAACAACAACACGCTCAGCTGACGAGAGTTGGACGCGCACGCATAAACATAAACAACAACAAGTTATGCTTCGAGCTAGCGCACAACAATAACACACACAGCTGATTAAGGACAAGCGTGTGCAAGAACACGAGAGAAGGTCAATGGCCTCGCGAGAGACGAGCGAGCCCAACGATCAGCCGCTGGCCGCGAGAGACGAGCAAGCCCAGCGACCAGCCGTTAGCTCGCGAGAGGCGAGCGAACGCACAGCAAACGCCGTTAGCTCGAGAGAGGCGAGCAACAACAAAATGCATACGACATGCAAAACAGCCAACAACAAAAGGCACGCAGCATACAAAACGGACAACAACAACATGCGTAGGCGCGTAACCCAGTGAACAATTTGCATAGTGCATTTAACACAGGCAACAACTATGCAAGGCAAGAGAGAGTTTGCAAAGGCATAGACTGCGTTTGCCTTAGGAGGGCAGACAAGGATGCGGGGCAAGGGGATGCATTGCAGCGGTATCGGGGCGATACCGTAGCGCTCGGTCTGCCTGGAATTCAGCAACCAGGAAGGGTATGCTAGAGTAGGCCGAAATGCATCCCGTTAGATGCTGATGCCCGCGTCGTCGGCAGAACGGCGGCGTGGGCTATATAAGAGCATGCAGGCAGAAGGCTCGTTGGGCTTTTGGAAGTTGAAACGGTGGACGTGTGCCACGCGGCTGGGTGCACACCGGTGGGTCGTTCTGAGGCGTCGGAAGAGCTATCGGCCGATCCTCGCGCATTGGCCAGTGACTCCGCTGGAGCTATGCGCGTATGAGGAGTGCTCCGATACGCACAACCGACGCCAAATCTTCGAGCACCGGCCCCAGTCGCGAACGACGTCCACTTCGAAATTTCTAAAGGCAAATCAACACAAACAAAACACGTACAAACTGGAGAGTGGCAACAGCGAATCAACACGCACAAACGTATAAATGGGTACTGTTGGACGACAGGGAATGTGGGCGCCTGCCACGCGGCCGGTCGCGGCAACTGGCGTGACGGGTGGAGAAAGAGGCTCTGGCAAATCCTCGTGCATCGGCCAGCGATTCCGCTGGAGCTATGCGAAGACGAGGAGAGTGTTGCCATTGCCATTTCTCAACGTCACGCCGCCGTCGACAGGTTTGCGAACGACGCCGATACTAACTGAAGTCCAACAGCACCATGAGAAAACGAAGTCGTGATTCCATCCGGGAGTCCTGGAAGGACACAAAGAGCCCATCCATAGGTGGAAACAACGCTTCCAGTGCCAAGGGACGAGGTGTGCCAATTGGGAGAATTGGCCATCTGACCTGCGCACCTGCGCCGCAGCCACCGAGGGCTGCAATCACGAAGAGGAGTGTTTGCAGCGGCGCCCGGCGTGGGAAGAGGCGGCGGCAGGCCCATAGGGTCCAGGGGCATCATGGAGGCACCAACTCGGGCTAGAGGAATGGAATTCACGATGAAAATACAGTGGAGAAAATTTAAAAACATCAAGTTTACTTACCAGCAACGCACGGAGTTGCCAGCAGCGAGCGGAAACCAGCTGATGAGCAGCGTGGCGCTGTTAACAGCGCGTTAACAGCGATGATCGACGCGCTGTAGAGCAGCGTGTCATCGATCAACGCAAGGTGGAGCAGCAACGAGAAAAGAGGCGCGGAATTTAAAAACACGAAGGTCGTGTTTTCCGAAGGAAGAGGGGAGTGTGAGGAGCAATATAGGTATGCACGTATGCAGTGTATATAAACACATGTATTTGCTGTGTGTTTATATGCACATACGTGCATGCATATATTGCTCCACACAGCGACGCGAACACTATAGGAGCAACCCTCGCGACTGGAAGGGTCAGAGAGCGGACTATAGTCTGTCTCTCTCGCTCCTATAGTGTCAGCAATTGGCTCGCGTCGCTCGACCGCAGGTCATAGGGCACCGTTAGCCGAGGTACCGCTCCAAGTGACGGGCGCTGTCTTTTTGCATAGCAACAGCGGTACTTCGGCCAATGCGAAGCTGCCGCGACATTTGGCGGCCTGCTGGCGTCACCCAGATCACGCCATTGTGCCGTTAGATGGGCACGAGCGGCAGGCAGGCCCCGCTCCAGAGCCGAACAGGGCCTGCGGCGGCCCTATAAAAGGGCACCGGCGGTGTCATAGAGGCAATAAAAAGTACGCAAGAATCAAGAGTGAAGAATCAAGAGTGAGATTCAAGTGAAGTGCAAATCAACGCTAGTGAAGACATCGAAGGACTACGATATCGACGCAGGACACCGATATCCAGGACTCGAAGCAGACAGGACATCGTGGGAGCATCCAAAGTATCCTGGGAGGATACTGCAGACACCTAGAAGGACCCAGAAGTCTCGTCACAAAACTTGTGTAGGTTCACGCAGCCGTGCGAATAGGTAGAAATTGTGCGCATAAGAACCTAGGTGTGCCAAGAGCGAGTCCAGTAGTAGGAGTAGCCTGTACAGCCGAGCGAACCCGCCGGAGTAGACAGTGCAAATCCTGGCGTGAGCTGGAGCGCTTAGGCGAATCCTGGTGCTACTGAGCCATAATTGTCTGCCCAGCCGGAGTGCGTGAACAAACATAACGCACGACGACTATACAAGTGTGAATATATCGCTAAATAATAATAAGTATTATAACGAGAATATACCAAGTACCAATCAAATTCACAAAGTGTTATTATTCAATATCGCAAGGGCTTCAACACATAAATTTGTTGAAACGAACGCACAGTCGGCTGAAACTGGCCCGGCTTAGACTCGGGTATAACCGAAGGTTCGTTACAACACACAGAACATGAAACGCACTATGCAAAGAATAATCCGTAGTGCATATAGGTAAATGAAGCGGACGATAATGTCTAGTTGTTCGGGACGGAACCGAGAAATTAAGACGCATCAACAAAAAGGACGAATCAATATTACCGTTAATTACTTTGTGCAAAAAATCAATTCCTAAAATTGTTCTGCGATTCATTAACGATGGAAGATCAATGAGCTGAAGCCTACTATGGTAGGACGGTAATCGTAAATTACTGTCCCAGTTAAGATCCCTTAGGGCAAAAAGAAGAAACTGTTTTTGGACTGATTGAATACGATCTTGATACAGTTTATGTTGCGGAGACCAAACAACTGAGCAATACTCTAAGATAGGACGTACAAGCGAAATAAATAATTGTTTGGTAATAAAAGGATCTTTAAATTCCTTAGACCAACGTTTAATAAAGCCAAGCACGCTTTTGGCTTCATTTATGATGGTAGAAATATGAAGATTAAAATTAAGTTTACTGTCAAAGAGAACACCAAGATCTTTGACTGTAAAGATGCGTTGTAAGGAAATGTTACTAATTTTATAGTCCACAATATGAGGAATAGAACGACTGAAAGTCATAGTCATACACTTTGAGCAATTTAGGTGCAACTGGTTCACCACACACCAAGATTGAAATGCATTAAGGTCATCTTGAAGTTGTAGATGTTCATTTGCACTGGAGTATGGAAGGCAAAGTTTTACATCATCCGCATACATAAATATGGTAGAATAAGAGATGCAACTAGGAAGGTCATTTATAAAAAGCGAAAAGAGTAATGGTCCTAAATGGCTACCTTGAGGAACACCAGACGAAACAAAGATAAATTTAGAAGTAGCTGTTCTCAACAAGACTTTGGGTTCTACCATTCAAATAGGATGAAATCCAGGACACAAGTTTAGGAGAAAATCCTAAACGTTCAAGCTTCAGAGTTAGTATCAGATGATTAACTCTGTCAAATGCTTTACTGAAATCAGTATAAATAACATCAATTTGCATTTTTTTAGAAAAACTATCATTGACAAGTGAAGTGAATTCGAGTAAATTCGAGGATGTTGATCGATTCTGAATAAAACCATGTTGGGATGGTTGAATAATCGATTTGCAGAAATATTGCAAGGTTGATGTTATAATCTTTTCAAATAGCTTCGGAATAGCAGATAATTTCGCAATACCTCTGTAATTGGAAATATCAGATCTTCCACCTTTTTTATATAGAGGAATGATGAAAGACTCTTTCAATATTGAAATCTGCAAAAAGATCAGAGGAATCCTGATCAGTACAAGTTTTTTTTAGCACCAAGGACAAATGAGGACGGCAAACCAGAAGACTTACGCTTCAAGTTTACAAATGTGTAAAATTGTTTAGGATCTCGAGCAAACTGTCGTTTGCAACGCACAAGGTAATTCTCATAACACCGAGTATTTAAAAGACAGAAGTTTGACTTGGCAATGGAATATTTAGACCAGTCAACACTTGAACCAGACCTTTTAAAATTTTTAAAACATTTAGTTTTAATGTTTCTTAAATTCGAAAGAGTCTTAGTAAACCATGGCGGTTTATTTGAACTGGGCAATATGCGACAGAGAGGGACGCACACATCCAGAATAAAGTTTAAGGTAGTATAAAAAATCGATGCTGCCAAATTAATATCAACCGACTCATAAAGAAGAGTCCAGTCAGTTGAATTAATTAATTCATTAAGCAAAACAAAATTGCATTTACGATAACAGCGGCTTAAATTAGAAGGTACAGATGAATAAGGAGGATTATTAATAGATAATAAAACCTCTAAAGTGGGGTGATGCAAATCCTCTGGTAAGCAGAAAGGAGTTGATCTCACGACATTAATGATGGAGTCATGATTAATGAACACAAGAAATGGAATTCATCTGAAACATAGAAATATTAAACAATTCATCAAAAAGATAGTGATCCATTGTCGGAATAAAGTAATTTGCATTACAAGTTGAGGACCAAGAAGTGTTAGGAATATTAAAATCACCCAACACAAGAAGAAAGTCTCTATCAGTTACATGTTCATAAATTTCTTTAATACAGTTTATATGTTGAGCATAAACCTGCATTTCAGAAGAGGGAGGGATATAAGAACATGTAATAAACAAAGAGCTCGATGGGAGCATTAATTTAACCCCTATAATCTCCACATCATGAAGATAGGAAAAGGTAAATAATTCGGAGTGGATACTGGATTTAACAGCAATTAACACCCCACCACCTTTACGCATCGAACGATCAAGTCTATAAATAGTGAAATTACTTGCAAGAATCTCACTATTAAGAATGTAATGATTTAACCATGTTTCAGTGAAGGCAATAATGTCATATTGAACACTAAAACTATGCAAGTATAGACTTTTAAGTTTAGATTTCAAGCCACGTACATTTTGGTAAATGAGTGAAAGCTGTGAAGAAGAATGAAACATATTTAGTTTTTTGGTGTAATACTTGATGTTGATTGCACCGAAGGTAAGGAAATAGGATGAGATTTGTTTCGATTTTTAGGTTTAAATTCATGGACAACTACATGAGGTGGCCAGAATTTGGGATCACATATTGTTGTGAAATACTCAAGCGGCACATTGATCTTGAATGAAGCAATTTCACGCGGAGTCGCAAAACTAAACTTCGATATAAAGACATTGGCCGAGATCTTGCTTGAAATAAAAGCAGATACTGCCTCACATGTCGTATCCGATGAAAGCCTAGATAAGAAAACTTGCTTTCGAGGAGAGACGACAGATAAGGTAATGCCAGGAGTGGTCGACTTATTGTCACTCTTAGTTTGAGCAATAATTGGAGAGAAGTCCAATTTTTGAACAGAGACTTGAGTTTCAATAGCAGTAACGACAGGGGAAACAGAAGATTCAGAAACTACTGGTATAGGATCAAGAGAATTAGGCGCAGAGGACAAAACAGAAGCACAGGGTGAGGGTGGAGCCAGCAAGTTCGGTGACGGTATTGGTACAGAAGGAGGTACCAATAACAGTGGAGTCTCCGAATTTGGAGGTGGACTTTTAAAATCTCTTCAGCAGCAGCCATGTCACTGGATAACTGCTTAGAGATCTTTCTCAGTTTTAAAAATTGAGCCCTCACAGCACTATACATATTGGAAAAATTTATTTGTTTTTCCAAACAGATCGGACAAGACCAGCGTATGCCACCAATACCAATTTTGGCAGTGGACATGATCTTGTCATAATCACGCCCAGTGAGACCTGCACACTTAGTATGCATCATATTTTCGCACAACCAGCAATTTACAAATTGCGCTTGTGCAGCCTCAATTGCCAGCCTGAATGTGCATGATTTCTTGCAACAACTCATATTGGCAACTGGGATGAAATGCAAATGTGCAGAAAAAAAACGGAAAAGAAAAACAAAAATAAAAACAGAGAGAATGTTAATATATTGAGAGAGCAAGTGCAACGACAAAAACAGCCGTTAGAGAGCAAGTACACAGCGAGAGAGTAACCTTGCACAGCACGAACTTAAGAGAGCGAAAAAACAACAATAGTAAGCAAGATCAAAATTACAAGCACTCACACTAACAAACGTTTTGAGAGTAATGTAGGGAAAGCGCCAAAAGAAAATAGAAGCACTAAAGCAAAATGCAAAATAATGCTAGTAAAACAAGACACCAGCTGCACCAAACTTCAAAGTTAAAAAGCAATTTACCAAATGCACAATATATCACGGATCAAACCTTGCACAGGAATATGACAACACTTCCAATAATTAACACCGCGATTGTGTGAAATTTTAATAAAATCAATTTAATATGACAAAATAAGAAAAATTTGCAGAGCAAAAATAAAACACGTCTGATAACTCTCACTGAGAACTCTCTCTTAGCTTGGGTATACAATCGTTTTCTCTTAACCCTCTAAGATGTAAGAGGCACTTATTGTATTTTTAATTTTTTAAAAATAACCAAGAGCTTTTATTATCATTAAAATTTTTGACTGTTAAGAGTAATCGGCAAAACGTTTGTAAAAAATTTGAAAACTTTCTGAAGTTTTTAACGGTACTATTTATTAACATATGTTCGAGACATGTGTTATTTCGCGCGTAAAATTTCATCTGCCGAATATTGTCTTTTTCTACGCTTATAAAAGTAAATATATTAAAACAATTGAAGGCCTCGATCGCCGTTACCAGTTTTCGAAGATACAACATGCGCATACTTACCATCTTCTGTTGGCTCTAATGGGCATGGTAATCAAATAATAACTCCGATTTATTATAGAAGTTATTATATTTGATTTTATAATAGCTATCGAATCAAGAAAGGAACCCACTAAAGTAATGTGGCGACAGCAATCCATGCAATTACACATACAGTTTCTACGATAAGGTCATGTCCACTGCCAAAATTGGTTGTGGTGGCTTACGTTGGTCTTGTCCTACTTGCTTGGAAAAACAATTTGATTTTTCCAAGATGTATAATGCGGTGAGGGTTCAATTTTATAAATTGAGTTATGTTTCTAAACAATTATCAAGTGACTTGTTAGCTGCTGAAGAAATATTGAACAAATATAATTTTGACAGCTCTCAATCTCAATCTGAGATTCCCTCGTTGTTGGTACCTCCTCCTGTACTAACATTGTCTACCAACTCGCTTGCTCCTCACTCACCTTGTGTCTCTGTTTTGTCTTCATCTCCTAAATCGCTTCGTGTTCCATCGCCCTGCACTGTGGCTACGTCCTTATCGGATGATGTTGCTATTGAATCTCTTGTCCCTGATCAAAAATTAATTTCTCCTCCAATTGTTGTTCAAACAGAGAATACCAATACGTCAACTAATTCTTCCAATACTGTCCCAATTTCATGTGTTGTCGCTCCTCGAAAGCAAGTTTTTTTGTCTAGGCTTTCGTCGGATACAACATGTGAAGCAATATCTGCATTTATTTCTTCTAAACTTTCTACGAATGTTCCTATAACGAAGTTTAATTTTTCGACTCCCCGTGGAATTTCTTCGTTTAAGATGTGACACTTACTTTTGGCCACCACATATAGTTGTGCATGAATTTAAACCGAAGAATCGTAACAGATCAGCACCTGCCTCGCTGAATACTCCTTCGGTGCAATCTTCATCGAAAATTTTTCCAAAAAACTAATAAATAATCAATTTTCTCCTCGGATGTCCCTGATATATCAAAATGTACGGGGCATAAACTCTAAGCTTAATACTATATTTATGAATAGTTTCAGTTTAGTATATGATATCATTGTTTTAACTGAAACGTGGTTAACTCAGAGTGTTCATAATAGTGAAATTATGTCAAGTAATTTCATTATTTATAGACTTGATCGCTTAAATCCTCTCTGAACTGTTTTCATTTTCCTTTCTTCATTATGTGGAGATTATAGGTGTTAAAATTACTTTCCCATCGTGTTCATTATTTATAACATGCTCATATATCCCACCTTCTTCTGATATACAAGTTTATGCCCATTACATAACTTGTATCAATGAAATTTATGGACATGCCAATGATAATGATTTGTTTCTTGTGTTACGTGACTTTATTGTTCCAAACACTTGGTCCTTTTCTTGTAATGTAAATTACCTTATTCCGACAATTGATCACTATCTTTGTGATGAATTGTTTATCCCTTCTATGTTTCAAATGAACTATTTCCAATCATTTGAATCGGTCGCTTGATCTTGTATTTATAAATGATGATTGATGTTTATCTGAGGATAGCTATCATCCAATTTTAAAGATTTCATTGTCTATTAATAATCCCTCAATTGTATCACAATTACCTTCAAATCGAACACGTTGCTATCGTAAATGTGATTTTGTTTTGCTAAACGAACTGATTAGTTCAGCTGACTGGTCCCATTTATATGAGTCGGTTGATGTTAATGAGGCATCATCATTTTTATACCCTGAACCCATTGAAAATGGGAGTTCAGGGTATAATGGTTTTGTGAAAATGTACGTAACAGGCAAAGCGAGACGTCGCAGACCCTATAAAGTATATATAATCTTGATCAGCATAAAAAAATAAGTTGATTGAGTCCTGTCCGTCTCTCCGTCCGTCCGTCCGTCCGTTCGTCCGTATGAACATCGAGATTTCGGAAATTACAAGAGCTAGAGAGCTGAAACACATGAACACTCGTATGTTAGCTACGCAGTACTAGTTTATTTTGTTTTTTCGATAACTCATCCCATTTCCAAATTATCGATAAAAAATAGAAAATTCCTTTTTTTTAGGTTTTTTGTGCATAACTTCTACAATGCTTCAGCTAGAGTCTTCAAATTTGTTTATTTAGATTATGGATACGCAGATAATGTAATTTTCAGATTTTGGATGCCACGCCCCCTTCGCCCCCAATTTGAAAAAAACGCATTTTAAATACTAGAGACTTGCAATTTGGCACATAGATAGATTTTGCTCTTAATCTACTCTGAAAATTTCATGAAGATCGTTCATCTAGAAATGGAGTTATAATCGTCCAAAGTTCAGCCCAAGCCACGGCAGCAACTGCGCAGTTAGCAGAGCCCGCGCTCATAAGTTCGTAAAGGAGAAGAGTATCACTTTTTTACAGGGTTCAGGGTATCTCGTAGTCGAGCCGTCTCGACTAGAGCCTTCTTACTTGTTTTTATTGTTTTTAAGCTTAAAAAAAAGTACGTAGATCTACGTATTTCAGCAAAATTGTGCTACGGAAAAACACGTAGATTTTGAAGCCTGGCTACGTGTTTTTCAAATTTTGACTTGGCATCCCTGGTGACAACCAAAGTACAAAAAGCTATGGCGGATATATCTACGCCCATTGGAGGCGTGGCAAATCGGGAAAAAGGTATCTTCTACACCGTTAAATGTGAGTTAATGTTATGATTCTAAGAAGATCGATCAAAAAGTTTTATGTCTACGCCCATTGGGGGCGTGGCAAATCGGACCTCAATATATAGTGATTTTTCAAATTGTGCTATATTTTGAACACTATTGACTGGTTGACAACCCAAGATCAATAAGCTATGCAAACCGCAAAAGTTTATATCTCCTACAGTTTTAGAGAAGCTTGAAAATTGGATGGTTGAGTTACTAATGTCCTCTATCGATGACCCAAAAATAATTTTGCAGCATTTTTGGGGGCGTGGCATATGGAAAAATACCATGTAATTTTCGCATTTTTGGAATGTAAGCAACCAAATTTTGCAGTCATGTTAGCATCGGCTCTTTCTAAGAATTATGCGTCTACGCCCACTGGGGGCGTGGCAAATCGGCAAAGAAGTTTATTGTGGCCAACTGCATAATTCATGCATATAATAGCTTAGTAGTAGTTGGTAAGAAAGAAAGCATTTTAACATAAATATAAAAATATTAATGAATTTAAAAAATAAAATTTATAAGTTTTCGATTTGGCTAAACCTAAAAAATTCATAGCTGATCAGCTGGTCAGCTGACCAAACAAAACAATACAATCGCAATTCTATATGTATAATAATAATATGTATACACACTTGGATGTGTATACACGTACAAACATCGCTGTACAGTGTACACATACATACATATATGCATGCATGGAAAACCGCTTGCCACGCAGCGTGGCAAATCGGAAAAGTTGTTTTAGTTTTCGCTTAAATGCACAATTCATATGCGTATGTTTATCAATTATTATCAATTGGCAGCAAGCATTTTATAATAAATATACAATTATAAAAAAAATTAAAAAATAATAATTTTTTAAAAGATGTTTTCTGCGGGATTCGAACCCACGTATGTATGTAAAGCTATGTAAAGCTGCATAGCGCTTACAAACAGCGCCACTTCCCTGATTTGAGCTTAACTACCTAAAACCAAATAAGGCATTGCTAGAGCGCCTTTTGACAAAGCTAAAGTAACGATCGAAAAATTTACAATTCTTAGAATATTCTGGCATGCAAACTTTTGTATGCATACATAGAAAATTGTGTGTATAATCGTGTAGTGTGTACATGTGCCGAAATATTTCGTTAATTAAATGTTTATTAAATAAATAAGATGCACCTATGGGAACAAAGTATTTCGCAGTTAGTTGCGACTGCAACGTTCTTACTTGTTTTATATAGTGTTTAATAAATATCCTCGGGGTTTTTCTATTTCATTGTTGTTTTTCCCCCAAAAATGTATGTTACTATATATCCCATATTTTATCTTTGTTAATAAATGTCTAAGTAGATAAGGCCTATTTCTTAGTCTAAACTCTTAATTATTATAAGATACATTCACAAAAAACAAAATCTGTAGTCATAACTATGAGTGAAATAAGTTGGAATTGAAAAAAATTATCGTTTTTTTTTCTAAAACAACTATCAAATTTCGAGTTTTACTGAAAAATGTATCATTTATAATATTGGTATGGTGTTCATTATTTTCTATGAGGTTCTTTAGAAATTTTTACATATTGTTCATAATATATATTATATGCTCAAATCCGATTTGGACCGCTCTTCCTGCAGCCGTGTCTTTAGGACGGATATAGTTAATTTCGGCATTCTATGAACTTGGCGGTCCAACTTGGTTCATAAATTCCGTATAAGCTTGAGATTTGGGGATTGGACCAGCTTTTCCAAGAGTTTCGGGCAAATCAACCAGGACCTGACTTTGCAGGCTTTGTGGTTAGGGTCATAGTACATCTTAATTGTGTCTACAATACCCATTTTCTCCGTCGTATGCTTCAAATTTTCTTTCAAAATGTTTTGAATGGTCGTCATGACATCTATAAAACCAACATTTCCTGCTCCCTTAGTAAAAATGAAGCCCCAAATCATGATGGAACCTTTGCCGTACTTTACGGTTGCCCTTGAATATTTTTTTTCAGCTTTATTTAACTTTATTTATTTCCCATAACTTCGGAATAGTCAAAGGTCAATAATATCCTTTATTTCCGCATATGGTCAGAAAAGAATGCATTTTTCATAGCAATTAGGATATTGTATCCATGTTTTTATACTCGATTCCCAAAGGGAAAAGGAGTATATTGATTTTGTGCAATGTCCGTCTTGCTGTCCGTCCGTCTGTCTGTCCGTATGTATGCAATATTTTTCACCGCTAGCTCTCTAGCTTTTGTAGTTTCCGAAATCTCGACGTTCATACGGACGGACGGACAGTCGGACAGGGCTAGATCAACTTTTCTCATCACCCTCATCAAGAATATATGTATAAATTATGATTTCGTTATATTACCGTCTATTCGTGAGCAACGCACTGAATAAAATAGGTTAGATGAATCGCAACTTGTTGCTTTATTGGATAAATTCAAACTGACTGAAAAGTACAAAATATTCTTATACTAAGCTAGCCCTGCCCTATAATCGCTGAATCAGCGATTATGTCTGTTGTATTATGTTACGACGTCGCGACGATAGCGCAGCGCAACGTTTGGCACAGTTGGCACCAAGCATTGACTCAATTCTGCTGATCGTGCAGAATTGCAGTCGTTGACTTTTGCTGGCCGGATGTGTTAACTCCTTCCTCACTAGTTTGAAGGCCGTCCTCGGTTTTCCTCAAGGTGTCAATGACAGCCCGTATCGAGACTTCTTGTTTATTCTATCTGTATTTCCGATAAGTAAAGATGACGAAACCGATGACCAGGGTGGCGAGGAATACTGCAAACGTGATGGGCCATACTGACAGTTCCTTTTTGATATTCTGGAAGTT
This sequence comes from Drosophila antonietae, assembly GCA_030914385.1. Classification (NCBI taxonomy): domain Eukaryota; kingdom Metazoa; phylum Arthropoda; class Insecta; order Diptera; family Drosophilidae; genus Drosophila; species Drosophila antonietae. The sequence goes on from JAUESO010000237.1 coordinate 64,239, forward strand.
CAGCTTCTGGAGATACTGCATGCTCAGAATCTCTTGGTGGCCAGTTATATTTAAAGTAGCCGATACCGCCGAGTCTGGGTGACGTTTGACCATATTTTTCGTATTTTTGTACAGGGACCCATTTACATAGATCTCCTCATCAAATGTCAGCAAGTTTGTGCCATGGACGAACTTGTCAGTGCCGTTGTCCATTTGTATTATAACTGTTTCTTCGTTGATAATTATAATACCATCATCTATTACCACTATCGGCTGTAGATGACTGGGACGAGTGTTGCAATGCGCCATACCTCCAGAATGTAGTTGTTGCGCACAAGTTGTTGTGTTTAGTTGCTTGCAAAACTGTGTCAATCTGTTTTTCTTTGGCAAATCTAGTTATCTTATTAACGGATTCTGTTAGGTCATTGATTTTTCTCTGTACTTTAGTGTTTATGAGTGCTTGTTGGTTAGCTGAGTCAGTTAGCTTTTGTTGATGGAATTTCAATTGTTCAATTGTTTTTGTCTCGATAGAGCATCGGCGACGAAATTTTCCCTTCCTGGCTTGAAGTAAATTTGAGCGTTGTGCTCATCGATGAATGATTTCCATCTTTTAATTTTCACATTTGTATTCTTATCTGAGACTGCAAATGTAAGTGGGTGGTGGTCAGTGTAAATATTTAAATTTTTTACACCGTATAGATAGTTTCTTAGGGATTTTAAAGCCCACACTATCGCAAGTAGCTCACGTTCGTTTGTAGCGAAATTTAGCTCATTGTCTCTTAAAGTCCGGGAAATCATGGTTATCGGCTTTTTATTTTGTGATAAGACAGCGCCTAAACCAGAGGACGAAGCATCTGTCGTCAAGTCAAATGATTTCTGATGTTCAGGGTAAAGGAGCATTACATTTTCAGACGCTAATATATTCTTTAGTTTCTCAAAGACCAACTTTTGTTTTTCGTTGAGGCTTACAGGGATTCTTTTTGACTGTCCGGCGGTTATTTTGCCGTTGTCACCCTTTAGTATGTCTGTTAGTGGTTTGGCTATAGATGCATGGTCTTTAATAAAACATCTGTAATAGCTTGCTAAACCAAGGAATGACCTAAGATGGAACAGGGTAGTTGGCTGTTCGAATTTGGCAATTGCTTCTACCTTGTTGGGGTTTGTTGTAATGCCGCCACGAGATACTACGAATCCAAGATATTCAACTTTTTCTTTGAAAAAATTAGACTTTTCTCGCGATACTCTCATATTAGCGTTATACAGTTTTCCCAATACCCAGGCGATGTGATGAACATGGTTTTCCATATCCTCAGAGAATATGATTATATCATCTACGTAGACGTAGCATGACTTACCAATCTGTTCCCTAAGAACATCATCAATTGCTCGCTGGAATATTCCAGGGGCATTTTTTAGACCAAAAAAGTCTGCAGAATTCGTACTTTCCATTTCCTATTGAGAAAGCGGGTTTTTCTCTATCTTTTTCTGCAAGAAGGATTTGGTGGAGCCCCGATTTCAAGTCCAGTGTTTTAAAATACTTGGCTTTCCCTAGATTTGAGAGGATAGCTACTATATTGGGTATGGGGTATTTGTCATCAATTGTTTTCGAATTTAGTTTCCTAAAATCAATGACAAGACGTTTTTTTCTGTTTCCCTGCTCATCTACTCCTTTCTTATCGACTACCCACACCGGATTGCTATACGGTGATCTGGAGGGTCTGATAATATTATCCCTTAACATGTCGTTCGTTTCCTTGTTAACAAAGTCAGTTACTCCCAATGGGTAAGGATAAAGTTTTGAGTAGATTGGGTTCTCGTCTTCTGTTCGAATCGTGGCAATAATGTTCGTATTGTATGGAAGAGCTTCGTCAGGATCGGCAAAAACGCCTATATTTTCTCTCATAATTTTTGTGAATTTTTTTATACTTTGTTCCCGAAGGGGAAAAAGTATATTGGGTTTGTGCAATGTCCGTCTTGCTGTCCGTCCGTCTGTCCGTCCGTCCGTCTGTCCGTCTGTCCGTATGAACGCAATATTTTTCGGCGCTATTAGAGCTAGAGACTTGAAATTTTAAACATATACTCATATATGTTCCCGAATTATAAAGTGTAAAAATTTTCCCGATCCGCCCACTAGGGGCGTGGCAAATCGGAAAACTCTTCCGCCCATAGTTAAGTCATCATACTATCATACTAGATGATGAGCTAGAGAGTTGCAATTTGAAATGTATACTCGGGGTGACAACCCAAGTTCAAAAAGCTATGGCGGATATATCTACGCCCATTGGGGGCGTGGCAAATCGGGAAATACGTATCTTCTACACCGTTAAAGCTAGAACGCTGAAATTTTGCATGTGAGTTAATGTTATGATTCTAAGAAGATCGATCAAAAAGTTGTATGTCTACGCCCATTGGGGGCGTGGCAAATTGGACCTGAATATATAGTGATTTTTCAAATTGTGCTATATTTTGAACAATATTGACACTAGAGACTTGAAATTTTGCATGTATACTCGGGTTGACAACCCAAGACTAATAAGATATGGTAGATATATCTACGCCCACAAGGGGCGTGGCAAACCGCAAAAGTTTATATCTCCTACAGTTTTAGAGCTAGAAGCTTGAAAATTGGATGGTTGAGTTACTAATGTTCTAATGGCAAAGAAGTTTGTTGTGGCCAACTGCATAATTCATGCATACAATAGCTTAGTAGCAATTGCTAAGATTTTTTTTTTTATTTTTTTTTTATTTTATTTAGTAGGAAGCACCGGAGCAACTTTCTACTCCATTATCCCCCTTGGATCATACAATTAACATCACAGGTTTACAATTATTTATACAATTTAAACATATATACAGAGTAGAACTAAGTTACAGTGGGGAGAAGGCTTCCGAAATGGCGTCTTCTTAACCTTCTGATGGGTCTGGAGGTTGGCAGGTTTTTTGCGAGCCGGTTGGCGTGGACCTTCAGGCGGTCATTATAGCGACTCGAGTGGAAGGAGATTTGTTCTTCCACAGTATCCAGGTTGAGGTCTCTATGTAGTCCAGAGTTGCGGACGAACCAGGGGCAGCCAGTAATTTGACACAGAGCCTTGTTTTGTATGACTTGGATCTTGTGCCTATTGGTCTTTGCGGCGACTCCCCATACTTGCACACCATACCTCCAGATTGGAGTGATGACGTGCGACAGTATCTTGCGCTTGTTCTTCAACGGTAGCTTGCTTTTACTGTGAAGCATCCAGGACATTTGCTTAAGACGGGTGCGGCAGGTGCCTGCAATTGCCATGATATGGGGCTTGAAGGTTAGACGCTTGTCCAGAATTGCGAAGATGGCAAAAAGATTTTAACATAAATATAATAATATTAATGAATTTAAAAAAATAAAATTCATAAGTTTTTAATTAATAAATAAAAAGTTTCCAGCGGGATTCGAACCTGGGCCTTTTGAAAACAACATGTAATCGTTAGCTAAACCTAAATAAATTCACAGCTGATCAGCTGACCAGCTGATCAGCAGTTTGTGACGACACAAAACAATACAATCGCAATTCTTGCAATATGTATACACTTTTGGATGTGTATACACGTACACATGCATACATACATATATGCATGCATAGAAAAACTGCCTGCCACACAGCGTCGAAAATCGGAAAGCATAAAGCAGTTTTAGTTTTTACTTAAATGCACAATTCATATGCGTATGTTTATAAATTATTATCAATTGGCAGCAAGCATTTTATAATAAATATACAAATATTAAAAATAAATAATTTTTGAAAAAAGGTTTTCTGAGGGATTCGAACCCACGCACCTAAGTATAGCTTGCATAGCGCTTACCACCAGCGCCACTGCCCTGACTTGGGTTTCGTTAACTAAAACCGAATAAGGCATTGCTAGAGCGCCTTTTGACAAAACTAAAGTAACGATCGAAAAATTCTCAATTCAGTCACAATTCTTAGAATATTCTGGCATCCAAACTTTTGTATGTATACATAGAAAATTGTGTGTATACTCGTATAGTGTGTACATGTGTAAATCTATATGTATGTGTAGGAAAAACGTTTGTTGCTTGCCATGTACGTTTTCTAATTGCCGAAATATTTCGTTAATTAAATGTTTATTTAAAAAATAAGATGCACCTATGGGAACAAAGTATATCGCTGTTAGTTGCGCCTAACTGCAACGTTCTTACTTGTTTTAATTTCTTGAAGAACATCTATGTTTTCAATTTCTGTGAAGTTAACATTTAAACACTTTCTAAATTGGATTAAAATCATAATTTTTGTGAATTTTTTTTTAATTTCTTGAGGAACATCTATGTTTTCAATTTCTGTGAAGTTAACATTTAAACACTTTCTAAATTGGATTATTTCAGAGCCGAATTCAGTATTTAGAGTTTTATTTTTTAAGTCCAAAATAGCATTTACTTTATTAAGAAGGTCAAGACCTATTATACCGTCGAAGCCGGTTAGGTTTGGAAGTAGGAAAAATGTGGTTTCAGTATTGAAAAGATACATACGACATTTATCTGTAACTGGGGTAAAGCCATGAAGCCACTTAACCTGAAATGTGTTTTTGACTTTAGTTACGCCCTTCAATTCAGGAATAGGTTTAATATAATTCTTTGAAGCGCCTGTATCGATGAGAAGCTTTATTGTCCTACCTGCTATCGTTCGTTCTACAAACGGTAACAGGGGGCTATGTCTAAAAAATTTAGCTCTTGGTGTTCATACTCATCCTCAATGTCTGATACTTCGGCTTCTGCATTTCCCTGATATTCTTGTTCTTCATTTTCAGGGTTTCCCTTAGGGTTGTTGAATATTTTTAAAATATCGTATCGATGATATTTTAAGTTTTGAAAAAATATCAAAATGATATTTGATATTCAACTTTAAAAATATCGATATATCGATATTTTCGATATTTTTAAAACTTTTTCCTACAATAACTTTACAATCCGACCAAAAAAAAAAAAAAAAAAAGAAAGAATAATAAGAATAACTATTTTAATATAATAATAATAATAATGACCAGTATTAAGTGCTCAGAGTTTAATACAAAAAAAAAAAAAAAAAAAAAAAAAACGCGTTCTGATATGTGAGAATCCGTCATACGAGTTAGTGAGCCGCAAACAACTCATTTTATTGGCGAAGCAAGTCGCTCCAAAGGCACCTAGCTACCAGGGGCTAATCGTAATTGATCTTCGATGGCCTTATGAGAATTCCAAAAAATTATCGGATTGCTTTCCCAAGAAGTTTGTGGCAAGCTGCGTTAAATCTCAGGTTCCCTCTTTCGCAATGTGTACTTTCAATATTGACCTATTGTGGTCGTTTTCGAAGCTATCACCTTGGTCTTCTAAATTCATCATAATGTTTTGATGTGTTACAACTTGTTTTTATTATTTTAGGGTATAAATTGCATTTTGCTGTTCCATTTTTGAAATCTGAATAATTCGTTTTAACCATTTTGATTCAGAATGTCTCACAATTTGTGTGACCAACGATATATCAAATATATCGCAAAAATATTCGATATTTGGGCAAAAAAAATATCACGATATAAATATATTTTTTTTGTATAAAAATATCGATATATTGATATTTTGATATATTATCAACAACCCTAGTTTCCCTCTTGTGAGATGTGGTTTACTCTCTGTTGTTTTAGGCCTGTGTACTTGGCTGTTCCACTATTTGCTCTTTTCAGAACCTGATTTTGAGGTCGGTTGTCTGAATCGCGAGGAAGTATCGACTTCCATTGGTTGAGGCGGTTCTTGTTGAGGGCCTTGGTTATTGGATTGTGGTTTTTGTTTATAAAATGGAGTTTTTGCCTGATTTCTTCACTATTTCGTGTGAAATTACTAGCAAATTGAAATCGTTCGTGATTAGACTCAACTTCCTGTGCTAGAGCCAAAGCCGATGGCAAATCTTTGGGTCTTGCTGAGAAGAGGATATCACTAAGAGACTTCTTTGTGCCTGAGATAAACACTCTTAGTGCATCTGCCCTGTACTTCTCATTAAGAGAAGCGGCTAGAGTAGAATCATATGTCATAATTGTTTTATTTATAAGCAGTGTCAATTTCTTTTCGATTTCCTCATAGTACTGTATTATTGTAAAGGTTCCCTGTCGTAGAACGGACAACTCTTGTTCTATTACATAAATAGGGCGTTTATCAGCGTACGTAAAATCACTAACCATACAACACATAGACTGGACAACTGGTACAAATTAATGTTCACACTTATTTTTTGGCTTTAGAACCCCTTTAGCTTCGTATTTGCTCGGGTTTTTACTTTTAGGGTCGGGAGAGAAAAATTGCTGATGGCAAAATCATTCCGCTTCGAGCGCTCGACGGTGATGGTCGATTTTCCAAAAATGCCTGACATGTGCCGCTCTTTCCCTTGCTCTCTTTCTCTTTCTGCCCCATGCTTTTTACTCTCTGCTCTCTTCTCACAAAAATATATGTATACTGGCACAAACAGCAAGCAGCTCACAAAAATTGAAATTTCTTCTCGACTCGCGACTCGCGATCCCATTGGTTCCCTTCTGAGCGAAGAGTATACCGAATTCTCAAACTGCTTTGCCATGCTCATGCAAAATGTTAGCGTTTTTATGATTATTTGTGAAAAGGGTATGAAAGTGTTGATGTGCATAACGAATATTATTTCCGTATGACCATACACACACACATTTACACTTCCTTGCTATATGTGTAGGCATTTATGTGCTTGTGTGCAATATTCTTGCTGCCGCCTGTAGAGCAACTTTGAATTAAGTGAACGATTTTGGGTTCGAATTGCAGGAGAGGTCAATTATTTTTTATTACCTGTTGATCTGTTATCATTTGTTCTTTAATATTTAGCACCTGATTTGACCATATAGGCAAAAATGGGACAAGTTGTTCAAAAGCTTGCGCAAATTCAGGTCACATATAACCCTTTTAAAGAAATGTCTAGATATACAGGTAAAATAGACCCTTTTATGCAAAAATATGCATTCGTTATGTAGACATATTTTCCACTAAAGAACAAAAATATACATGTATTATGTTTTATTAATTTCAAAGTTGAGGTAGGCACACGCCCAATATTCGAGACCCATGCACGAAACATGCAAATGCCCCAGGCAGAGCATTCATTCAAATGCCTATACAAGTGATTGTGATTATCACATCACAAACTTACACATATGTATGTGTGTGTGTAGACTCACAACAGCTACCACACAGCAATCGCTGGGAAAAATTGCTACAAAATTGCTACATGCAGCAAGTGTATCGCACACAGGCACATAAATGCTTACACATATAGCAAGGAAGTGTAAATGTGTATGTGAATGTGTGTGCGTATGCTAGCTCAAAGCAGCTACCCAACCGAACGAACATCAACTGCTGCTGGGGGTTTTAAAAGTGCTCTACAGGCGGCAGCAAGAATATTGCACACAAGCACATAAATGCCTACACATATAGCAAGGAAGTGTAAATGTGTGTGTGTATGCAAGCTCACATCGCTACCCAACCGAACGAATATCAACTGCTAGGGGTTTTAATAGTGCTACAAGCAGCAAGAATATCAATCGCACACAAGCACATAAATGCTTACACATATAGCGAGGAAGTGTAAATGTGTGTGTGTATGGTCATCGGGAAATAATATTCGTTATGCACATCAACACTTTCATACCCTTTTCACAAATAATCATAAAAACGCTAACATTTTGCATGAGCATGGCAAAGCAGTTTGAGAATTCGGTATACTCTTCGCTCAGAAGGGAACCAATGGGATCGCGACTCGCGAGTCGAGAAGAAATTTCAATTTTTGTGAGCTGCTTGCTGTTTGTGCCAGTATACATATATTTTTGTGAGAAGAGAGCAGAGAGTAAAAAGCATGGGGCAGAAAGAGAAAGAGAGCAAGGGAAAGAGCGGCACATGTCAGGCATTTTTGGAAAATCGACCATCACCGTCGAGCGCTCGAAGCGGAATGATTTTGCCATCAGCAATTTTTCTCTCCCGACCCTAAAAGTAAAAACCCGAGCAAATACGAAGCTAAAGGGGTTCTAAAGCCAAAAAATAAGTGTGAACATTAATTTGTACCAGTTGTCCAGTCTATGTGTTGTATGGTTAGTGGTAAAATCGAGTCTGTTTATAATAGCTTTGAAGTTTAGTGGTGTATCATAAGATGACAGTACCATATCAGCAGGGCCTTTTATTTTGTTCCTAATTATGCCCAATGCCTGATAGTGCTTAGAGCTTCCTGCATAGCTTTCGAAGATTTTGTACGCAGTGTGTGCGGCTTTCCGCCATGAGACATAAGTCTCGAGCTTTCCTTCAAAATCCGAGAGTGATTTCACTATATCTAGCGTTTCATCGCATCGGACACCTGGAATTACTTCCGCATCCTTAAACACTTCCACCTCGGGTACGGACACTGATAAGCTTTTAAACTCGCTTCTAATTTCATCTACTTTTTTTTCAAATACCAGTGCTTGAGTTTGTAGTGCAGTGTTTACTGCATACTCAAGCAGCGCTTTTTAATTTTCTTCACTCACTGGCATTTTCTTTTGTGTGTTATCCGGCACTAATTTATTCCTTACGTCTTTTATTAGTTCCTCTAATTCTGAGTCTAACTCTTCTACTTCACATTTACTCATAAGACTTATTTCGATTGTTCTTTTTATTACTTTTAAGTTTTGTGTCGCAAAAATATTTACTATAAGCACCTTTCTTTCCTTTAACTCTTTCTTTATTTATTTGTTTATTTTATTTATTTCAAATAAGCACTCTACTTACATGTTTTGTGTGTGTTGTTTTTATTTTAAAATTATAGGTAATTATAGGTAGTTTATTTTCTGGTCTCTACTATTTATTCTGATCTCCGCTGTTGCTGCTTGATGTCCTGGATAGTGTGTCTTCGCTAGTGGTTGCTGACCTTGCTGGTTCCGATTTTCGCTATCGGTTCTGCTTTCTGCTGTTGTTGGTTGATGTCTTGAGTAGCGTGTCTTCGCTAGTAGTTGCTGATCTTGCTGGTTCCGATTTTCGCTATCGGTTCTGGTTTCTGCTGTTGTTGGTTGATGTCTTGGGTAGCGTGTCTTCGCTAGTGTTTGCTGATCTTGCTGACTCTGTGGCAGCACGTGGTGACGCGTCGTTGTCTCTTTTTACTTTCACTTGTTTAGCAGGGTGAAGAGTGTAATGTTCTTTTTTTTAACTTGGTTTTGGTGTTAACGAGAGTTACCCTTTTTTACTTTGCACGATTGGGGTGCGAGATTCGTTTTCGGTTGTTAAGATTATGTTGGAACTGAAAACACTTCGTTAAGGGTGAGTAGATTTATCACGGTGGGCGCCAATTATGATTTCGTTATATTACCGTCTATTCGTGAGCAACGCACTGAATAAAACAGGTTAGATGAATCGCAACTTGTTGCTTTATTGGATAAATTCAAACTGACTGAAAAGTACAAAATATTCTTACACTAAGCTAGCCCTGCCCTGCCCTGCTGAATCAGCGATTATGTTTGTTGTATTATGTTACGACGTCGCGACGATAGCGCAGCGCAACGTTTGGCACAGTTGGCACCAAGCATTGACTTAATTCTGCTGATCGTGCAGAATTGCAGTCGTTACTTTTGCTGGCCGGATGTGTTAACTTATATACTTTGCGGAGTCTGCCACGCCTCCTTCTGCCTGTTACATACATTTAACAAAACCATTATACCCTGATTTCCCATTTTCATATAATCGTATTTTATTTATATTTAAAACTTTGTAATTTTTTCCATGTCTGAATTTATTTGTTTCATTTTATGTTATATATACAGTCTGTCAAGAAACACTTTACACTAAATCTAAATTTTTTGACTTTGAAAATAAAGAGCTTTAGATTAAATTAACTAATTTTTTTTAATGGTTAACTGTTTAATATGTATTTTTAAGTCAAATTATAAAAAACAGAAACAAAAACAATAAGGGTGAAACTTAAAAAACAACAAAAACTTAGATTACTCATATTTGACACTGTCAAGAAACTCTTTACACACTTCTTATATATTGTTCTAAATTTAAAATGTAAAACTAATTATAGCTAATTTTGAAAAACTTAATATTTAGTATGGCCCCCTTAGCATTCTGTACATGTTGGAGTCTTCTTTTCATGGATTTGACCAAGTTTTGAATATACTCTAGGTATCTTCTGCCACTCTTCCAGTACGAAAGCTTTAAGCTGTCCACGGTTGGTTGGATTCCTTTTTCCAACCTTTTTCTTTAAATAAGACCACGAATGTTCGATTGGGTTGAGATCTGGGCTTTGGGGTGGTGTATCCAAGACCTTTCCGCAGTTGTAAAGCAGCCAAGATTTAGATACTCTTAATCTACTCTGAAAATTTCATGAAGATCCATTTAAAAATGGAGTTATAAGCGTCCAAAGTTCAGCCCAACCCACCCCCAAGCCACGGCAGCAACTGCGCAGTTAGCAGAGCGCGCGGTCATAAAAGCGTAAAGAAGAAGAGTATCACTTTTTTTTTGCAGGGTATCTCGTAGTCGAGCCGTCTCGACTAGAGCCTTCTTACTTGTTTTTGTTTTCCTTTGATGGCTTACAACGAGCAACTCTACCGTGATACCCAGCCTTGTACAAACAATTGGGGATAGTTTGAGGACAGACTTTTTTCTTCATTTTATCGTGGACACTTTTGCAGAGTTCTATTGAGGTACTTTTTGGGTTTCGGACCACAGAAGCTACTAAATTGCGTTGAGCCCGTGGTGTTAGAATGCTAGGTCTACCAGCATTTCCATGATTGGTGCCAATTTGACCAATGCTTCTATAAGTTTTAATTATACTCTGCACTGTCGAATGTGGCCTATCCACTCATCTGCCAATTTCCCGAAGACTACGATTTTCCAAATACAATTTGAGAATAAACACGAGCACACACACTTGTAAGCATGTATGTGTGTGAGCAATGCAGGCGGCTTGCTGTCTCGCTGCCTTTGTTGCTGCGGCACATGGGTTTTGATGAGAAAACTTTGATGATTAATAATTCTGTTTCTAGATGGACAATCGTATTGATATCTTCAGATTATGATTATGATATTCATATCTATCTGCAAAACCAAACTGCATGTCTCTAGTATTTGAAATGCATTTTTTACACATTTGGGGGTGGTGGGGCAAAGTAGGGACTGGAATCCAAAATCCAAAAACCGAAATTGTATTAAATTAGTATCTATATATATGCAGAAGACTTGGAGACTCTAACTCTAAAGATGAATTAGCTAGAATTTTATAACTGGTTCCCGATAATTTCGTTTATCGATAACTTTGGAAATATACAAGTTATCGAATTTCTGAAACAAACTCAGGGTATAAAAACGGTAAATGCAAGTGTTTGAAATGCCTAAACATAAGGTGTACGTGTGCGTGTTTTCCAGCACTTAAATCACACTTTAGTGATTTATTTATTGTGCTTATAAAATATTGTTTTTTTTTTAAATAATTTTATTTAAAACTAGTTTGTCTAACGGAATGCATTAAAAAATACTTTTTGTTTTTTAATATTTCTGTCCTTAAACAGCATTTTAAATAAAAACATATAAGTGTACGAATAAATGTTTTACTGACTATATATATATATCGGAGCGTTAGAATTGTTGTTCTCGCCTTCCATGGTATCTTTGCCTAATAACGTATTCTCGGAGTCGCAGACTTCTCTCACGCAAGCTCTTTCTCGTTCAACTGTCTGATTGAGTGTGTTAATTCGACTCTTCTGTCAAACCAATAACCATACAACACATAGACTGGACAACTAGAACAAACTTTTTTCACGCACAAAAATATGAGCGAAGTGCCGCACAACTTCGTATTTGTTCGGTTTCGGCACTTCGCGCTCGGGCAGTCAAAATTTGAAACGACGAATTCAGTGCGCTGTAAGCGCTCAACCGGCATGGTCGCATTTTCATATGAGCACATTCTGTGTGCTATTATTCTTTACTCTCCCTCTCTCTTTTTTCTCTCTCTATCTCACTCTATGCGAGCACAAGCCAGTTGCCCACAAAAATTGAAATTTGTTCGCGAGTGGCAATTCGCGACGATCCCGTCTGCCATTCTTAGTAAGAGTATGCCGAACTCTTAAACAAACTCAAAAAGCAAAATTTTAGTGTTTGGATGAGAATTTATTCTTTCTATATATATATATATGTACATATATATATATATATATATATATATATATGTGTGTGTGTGTGTGTGCAGGCTCACAATATCTACCACAATCTAACAACAAACTGCAAGTGTTGGGCCCTGCAATTGCTACAGGCAGCAAAAGTTTCGCACACAGTCACATAAATGCTCATACATGTAGCAAGACACAGTAAATGTGTGTGTGCATGCTCATCGCGAAAAAGTAATGCCTATGCACATCAGCGCTTTCATACCCTTCCCAAAAATCTTTACGAAAACACTAAAATTTTGCATGAGCATGGCAAAGCCGTTTAAGAGTTCGGCATACTCTTACTAAGAATGGCAGACGGGATCGTCGCGAATTGCCACTCGCGAACAAATTTCAATTTTTGTGGGCAACTGGCTTGTGCTCGCATAGAGTGAGATAGAGAGAGAAAAAAGAGAGAGGGAGAGTAAAGAATAATAGCACACAGAATGTGCTCATATGAAAATGCGACCATGCCGGTTGAGCGCTTACAGCGCACTGAATTCGTCGTTTCAAATTTTGACTGCCCGAGCGCGAAGTGCCGAAACCGAACAAATACGAAGTTGTGCGGCACTTCGCTCATATTTTTGCGCGTGAAAAAAGTTTGTTCTAGTTGTCCAGTCTATGTGTTGTATGGTTAGTGGTCAAACTGTCTCTTGGTTGCATATTCTCGTTCATCAATATCATAGCAACTCTGTGTGAAGGGCATATCCCTCTCACTCTCTCTCTGCGACATCCGAGACCACGTTCAGCAAAACTTATGGTTGTCTCTTTTCTAATGACACATCCTTTAATTGTCACTAAAATGCTAACTCATTCGATTAGCGCTAGTTGTCAGTTTCTCTTTAATACTACTGCAACTGTCAATCACAACATAAAACTAACACAACGTCATAATATCACACCGATACGACACGGCCATACTGACATTTACACGTCCCAGTGTAATTACATTTTCAATTATCATTCCGATACGACTCGGCCATACTGACGTTTACACGTCCCCGTGTTATTTAAGGAATCACTCTCCATTAACACTTTCGTTTTATTTATTACATTTTGTTCTATTTTACATTCGTACTTTCTTAACTTCTGATCTATCAGCTATTTTTAATGACATTATTCTTCGCTTTTTCAACTTTACAAAATCATTTCTTCGTCTTTCTTAGACGGATACAACAATTCTTATAACATTTCATCTTCACACCAACAATTGGTCTTCCGCCAGCACACCATTTTCGCTCTTATTTCAAGCTCATCGCCACACATAGCGGATTACACATCGTCTCCCTGAGACGGATAACACATCGCCTCTCATAGACGGATAACACATCGCCTCTCATAGACGGATAACACATCGCCTTTCACAGACGGATAACACATCGTCACATCTGACGGATAACACATCGTCACAACTGACGGATAACACATCGTCACAACTGACGGATAACACATCGTCACAACTGACGGATAACACATCGTCACACCTGACGGATAACTCATCGTCACAACTGACGGATAACACATCGTCACACCTGACGGATAACTCATCGTCACACCTGACGTATAACTCATCGTCACAACTGACGGATTACTCATCGTCTCCTCTAGACGGATCACTCACATTTAGACTCTTTGCTCTACTGACTCTAAGCTCTTCACTATTAATGTCCAACTCATTTGGTACATAGCCACTTGGCATTTTTCTGACCTTTTCATGACAGTACTTATACAATCGATTATTTTTAAGTGACTTTATCAAATATCTGTCACCATCTAGAATTTCTACAACTACAAATGGCCCTCTAAATTTTGGGTCTAGTTTTGTTTGGTTTCTTTCCTCGTTCTTAAGCAAAACGTAATCACCAACCCTGTGTTTAACGACTGTTGCCTTTCTCTTATCAAACCTTTGTTTATCATAATACGCCAACGAATTCATTTTATCAGTAGCACGTGGTCTAGTACTCTTCAAGTCGACCTCACGCTCTGTTTCGACTGGTGGAATTAATCCTAAGGGTCGTGCCTCTTTCCCGATCAACATCTCTAGAGGACTTGCTTCAGTTGTACGACATGTTGTACAATTTAACGCAAGCTGTACCTCACCGAGAGCATCTTGCCAGGATCTATTGCTAGATTCTACCGCAGTCAACAAATTTTTTAATGTACTCATTACTCGTTCAACCTGACCATTTGCACGGCTAGCTCCAGTAGCAACTAGGTGCAGTTTAATGTTTTGTGAGGAACAGAATTCTGAAAATCTACAGCTAGAGAAACATTTACCCTGGTCGGTTATGATACGATTTGGGACTCCAAATAAAGCAATGGAGGATTTCATAGCTTTTATGCAGCTTTCAGCATCTATTTTGAAAGTGTGAAACAAATAAACAAATTTTGTGAAAGCATCGATCTGAACTATGACATATTCTTTCAGGTCGCTTTTTCCGCTCAATTTACCAGTGATATCGATATGAACAGTATGCCAGGGTATGCTAATCTTTGGGGTGGGATGAAGTTCAGCTTGGATTTTCCCAGAAGATTGTTTTTTAGTTCTACAAGTTATGCAATTGTGCACAAATTTTCGAACGTACTTATTCATTTTATCGAACCAATAGTATTCGTAAACCTTATCTAGAGTTTTTTGCCAACCTAGATGCATTATTGATTCATGAACTTGGTTAATAACGGACCACTTAAATGCGCGTGGTACAACTGGCAAACAATGTGTTCTATTGGATGTTGAGGATCGAAGATTACTAAAACTGGCTCACTTGTAAGGATATTCACAACTCGTTTTCTTATTTCTTCTAGTTCTAAACTCCAGGTAATGTTACCATTTCCAGAACTAAGGGAGTATAAGGGCTTCTTAAGTTGTGAGAAACTAGGAACGAATTTTCGAAAATATGACGCAAGACCAATAAACTGTCTCAGCTGAGTGACAGTTTGTGGAGGAGGTAATGCGCTCAATGCGATAATTTTGCGTGGATTTGGGCGAACTTCTCCAGCACTAACCTCGTATCCTAGATACTCAACTTTTCTTTTTAAAAAACTACATTTAGTAACATTGAAGTAGAAGCCAGCCTCTATGAGTACATCTAAGACGATTTTCAGTCTTTGAAGGCCTACATCTATTGTTGGAGATACTATCATGATATCGTCCATATAGACAATTACATATGAATGCGCAAGATCGCCTAGGGCCTTCATAACTGCCCTCTGGAAAACAGATGGTGCATTCTTGAGCCCAAAAGGCATTGTTATATACTCATATTGACCATCAGGGGTTACAAATGCTGTGTATTCTACAGAATCAGGGTGAATTGGAATCTGGTGAAAACCACTTGCCATGTCTAAACATGTGAAATAATTCGCTCCGCGAAGTCTATCAATCTGGTCACTGATAAGCGGCAACGGATATTTGTCTGCAATTGTATTTGAGTTTAGTTCTCTATAATCAAGGCGGTCTGAGCCGTTTTTCTTTCTCACAAGTAAAATTGGACTAGCATAAGGAGAACAGCTAGGACGAATGATGTTGCATTTCATTAACTCGTTTAGTTTTGCTCTAACTGTTTCTTTTTCTTCTGGGCTTAGTCTTTAAGGCCGTCTCTGCACTGTTTTAGTAGGGTCGACTAAGCGAATTTTCATTTCTCCTGTATTAACTCGTGTACAAGGTATCCCTTTAATAAATATTGTGGAATAGTTTTCTAGTATTTTAATTAATTCATCTTTGTCACTGCCAGTTAACTCTGTATCAACATTCTTTAGACTGACTGACTGTTCAGTTGTGCAGCAACTATTTACAGATTTTGATTTTATAACTTCAAACTTATCAGATGTCATTATTACTGTATAACCCTGAGTGAGAATATCACTTCCTATTATAACATAGTTTTTCAAATTTTCGTTTTGTAGTACATGAAATAAAATTTCAACTGCATTCCCATTTACGAAAACTTCAGACTAAATCTGCTGCGTGCTATATAGCGGCATCACCTATATCTTTTTCAACATATTGCGTTCTTTTACCAAGGAACATTCAGAGCCAAATTTCGAATAAATAGGGTAGATCTCACCTCGTTGGGTCATATACCCTTTTGATACATTCTTTTGCTGGATCGCTTTCGTCTTAGCTGCTGTCGGGTTACTCGAGCATTGGCTTGAGAAGTGTCCAGGTTGACCGCATCGAAAACAGATTACAGACCACTTCTCACGTTGAGGCTTCATCTCTCCACTTTGACGCATCTTGGTTCGACACTCGAAGGCTTTATGTCCAGCTTTTCCACAGAAATGACAGATGACAGATGACGTTTTTCTTCTTTTTATATCGGGTGCGGAATTTTCGTCACGGCTATTATTGCGTTTTTTATCGACTTGGAACGCCTTCAACTCCGATTGTAGCTTGCTTCTAGTTTGTACATTGGACGTAAAAACAATGCGTTGCAGGCGGATTTCAATGTTAACCATATGTGCAAGAACAGTCGAAACTGCAATCTCCTAAATGCTTATTTTCTGCCACGTCAGCGTTAAATTTTGGAAGAATAACTTTTTTTTTTTTTTTTTTTTTTGTGACCATTGCTCCTCCGAAAACGTAGGAGGTGGTGCCTATCCCACTTCTGATGTCGGAGCGTTAGAATTGTTGTTCTCGCCTTCCATGGTATCTTTGCCTAATAACGTATTCTCGGAGTCGCAGACTTCTCTCACGCAAGCTCTTTCTAGTTCAACTGTCTGATTGAGTGTGTTAATTCGACTCTTCTGTCAAACTGTCTCTTGGTTGCATATTCTCGTTCATCAATATCATAGCAACTCTGTGTGAAGGGCATATCCCTCTCACTCTCTCTCTGCGACATCCGAGACCACGTTCAGCAAAACCTATGGTTGTGTCTTTTCTAATGACACATGCTTTAATTGTCACTAAAATGCTAACTCATTCGATTAGCGCTAGTTGTCAGTTTCTCTTTAATACTACTGCAACTGTCAATCACAACATAAAACTAACACAACGTCATAATATCACACCGATACGACATATATATATATATATATATATATATATATATATATATATATATGTATATAAATATATATATATATATATAAATATATATATATGTATATATATATAAGTTAACGAGGAAGTTCACGATACGTAGTGGGTTGGATTCTCCTATCACTCATGAGAGCAGAATACAACGTACGGAGCTGATTATATTTAGTTTATATTCGGACGAGACAGAGTTTAGACCTATTGTTCCTAAATTATACAAAATTATATTAAATATATTATTTCATTGAATACGAGTGTATTTGTCTACGCGAGAATATAACTCAGTGCACATATCGCTACTCTCGTAGTGTGTGTGCGCTTAACTGGCGCCCGAGCAGGGACCCACATTCTTCACGATGAACAATTGTTGGCTAAATGGTGGTACTTCTGTGATTTGCAAAAGTTTTAGATTTTTATTACCACTAAAATCATCATACCATACAATACACTGTACAGTGTCGATTGTGGCAGACATCCTCTGACCCCCAATCAACAACACCAAACATCTTTCTTTCCTCCACCCGTAATGGGTTGGTTCTCTCTACCCTCTATTTCTAGTTGGGGTCGCCCCTTCCCCTCTTACCACAACGGCAGCAAAACAACACCAGAGTGTTATGACATTCCTTGGCAATGTGTCCAGCCTGCGCGCACTTGTAGCAAACACGGCGCGGATTAGCCGTGGATCCGGTTTCCTGGGTCATCATACGATGCTCCGCCTCCGTTGGCGGAGCCGCTGGCACCACCGCATTATCCGGCTCCCTTATGCTAGAGCTCCGACGTTTAAGCGCGAAATGGGTTTCAAGGCCGATTCTCTGCCGGCTTCGTCCAGGCAGCCCCCAACCGGTTCACCGCAGCACTCTTCTCAAAGAGTCTTCGCTAGCCTTGTACGTTCGTAAAATTGCACGTCTAGAGCTAATATTCTCAGCATCTTATTTTTGAGAAATAACTTAAATAAGTTCGTCAATATTCCTGTTGATCCGTCTTTCGGCCTGAGAGTAGTATTTTACGGTGGCATCCATCGAGATCACCAAAGCCAAATGATCTGAGTTGAGATCGTTATGAGAGGCGATTTTAAGTTCTCGATTTAATTAATTTAATTTTTTGGGGGCTGTTACTAAAGTAATTAAAGTCATATATCGATAATAGTAGATTCATTTATAAATAAAAACAAGTAAGAACGTTGCAGTTAGGCGCAACTAACTGCGATATACTTTGTTCCCATAGGTGCATCTTATTTATTTAATAAACATTTAATTAACGAAATATTTCGGCAATTAGAAAACGTATGTACGTACATGGCAAGCAACAATCGTTTTTCCTATACATACATACAGATTTGCACATGTACACACTATACGAGTATACACACAATCTTCTATGTATGCATACAAAAGTTTGCATGCTAGAATATTCTAAGAATTGTGAGTGAATTGGGAATTTTTCGATCGTTACTTTAGTTTTGTCAGAAACGCTCTAGCAATGCCTTATTTGGTTTTAGTTAACACAGCTTATATTAGGTTAGTGGCGCTCATGGTAAGCGCTATGCAAGCTATACTTAGGTGCGTGGGTTCGAATCCCGCAGAAAACTTTTTTTCAAAAATTATTTTTAAAAAATTTTTTTTTATATTTGTATATTTATTATAAAATGCTTGCTGCCAATTGATAATAATTTATAAGCATACGCATATGAATTGTGCATTTAAGCAAAAACTAAAACAACTTTTCCGATTTGCCACGCTGCGTGGCAAGCAGTTTTTCTATGCATGCATATATATATGTATGTATGTGTACACAGATGTTTGTACGTGTATACACATCCAAGTGTTATACATATTGCAAGAAGTGCGATTGTATTGTTTTGTTTGCTGGTCAGCTGATCAGCTGCGAATTTATTTAGGTTTAGCTAACGATTACATGTTGTTTTCAAAAGACCTAGGTTCGAATCCCGCTGGAAACTTTTTATTTATTAATCGAAAACTTATAAATTTTATTTTTTAAATTCATTAATATTATTATATTTATGTTAAAATGCATTTTGCCATCTTAGCAATTGCTACTAAGCTATTATATGCATGAATTATGCAGTTGGCCCCAACAAACTTCTTTGCCGATTTGCCACGCCCCCAGTGGGCGTAGACGGTTAATTTTTGGCCAGTTCTTAGAAAGGGCCGAGGCTAACATGACTGCAAAATTTGGTTGCTTACATTCCAAAAATGCGAAAATTACAGGGTATTTTTCGATGTGCCACGCCCCAAAGAGGCTGAAAAAAAGGCATCGATAGAGGAGAACATTAGTAACTCAACCATCCAAATTTCAAGCTTCTAGCTCTAAAACTGTAGGAGATATAAACTTTTGCGGTTTGCCACGTCTCCTGTGGGCGTAGATATATCTACCATAGGTTATTGATCTTGGGTTGTCAACCCGAGTGCAAAATTTCAAGTCTCTAGTGTCAATAGTGTTCAAAATATAGCACAATTTGAAAAATCACTATATATTCAGGTCCGATTTTCCACGGCCCCAATGGGCGTAGACATATAACTTTTTAATCGATCTTCTTAGAATCATAACATTAACTCACATGCAAAATTTCAGCGTTCTAGCTTTAACGGTGTAGAAGATACGTATTTCCCGATTTGCCACGCCCCCAATGGGCGTAGATATATCCGCCATAGCTTTTTGAACTTGGGTTGTCACCCCGAGTATACATTTCAAATTGCAACTCTCTAGCTCATCATCTAGTATGATAACTTAACTATGGGCGGAAGAGTTTTCCGATTTGCCACGCCCCTAGTGGGCGGATCGGGAAAATTTTTACACTTTATAATTCGGGAGCATATATGAGTATATGTTTAAAATTTCAAGTCTCTAGCTCTAATAGCGCCGAAAAATATTGCGTTCATACGGACATACGGACAAGACGGACATTTCACAAACCCAATATACTTGTTCCCCTTCGGGAACAAAGTATAAAAATAAAAAAATTAATATACATAAATGTACAAGTTAAGTGGATTTGACAGTCTACAAGGTCGAACAATTGTTAATTGTAATTGTTAATTTTCCAAAAAAATTTTAAATGTCATGTCATATTGATGAATTTTGTTCTAAAACAGTGAAAATTAAACCATTCAGACACAAGTAACTAATATTCTTTAACTATTTTACATTTAATTTCCTATTTTAAGAATTATTTACCAACAAATATAATTATTTTAAATGCTAATTAAATAACTTCTAAGTTTTCATGTTAATATAGAACATGTAATCAACCAATTTCGAAACCGATTTCTATTGTTAAAATTTACTTTTTAAAACAGTAGGTACAAATTAAAAATTAAAAATTGTGTAGTTACGTAACTACGTAAGTTACGAAACCGTAAAATAAGTAACATAAAAGGTGACCAACTGTCGATTTGTCGATACATTGAGATCTTAAACTTGATTGAAATGTACGTTTAACGAATTTCTCTTTTATATGACAATCTACGACCAATTTTATTTTTTTTTTTTATTTATGTCGTAAAGTACATATTCACAGAGAAATTTACTTTATAATATAGGTCCTATTTTAAATCTATATATTTACAAATTCATATACATTTATAAAATGTTAGCTATTATTAAAATTTCTGTAGATCTCCAAGTATAGCTGGTCCAAAATATAATTTATTTAAAGGTATGTTGATTCACCTGCAATATAATAAAATTAAATTGTTAAAGAATATATATATATATGTATATATTTTATTCTTTTGGGAACAATGCTATATATTATGCTAAAGAAAATTATGTATTCTCGAAATTATGTATAAAATGCTTTCTTGGATATACAGTATGTCCATAAATTGTTTGCAAAATGAAAAAAGACATACAAATGCAACTTTGACATCATATTTTACTAGGAAAGGCAAAGAAAGTGATACTCTCCTTCTTTAAGCACGTTTAAGCGCGTTCTCTGCTAACCGCGCAGTTGCTGCCGTGGCTTGGGTGTGGGTTGGGCTGAACTTTGGACGCTTATAACTCCATTTCTAAATACACGATCGTCATGGAACTTTCAGAATATATTAATTGCAATTCTCTAGTATTTGAAATGCGTTTTTTTTAATTGGTGGCGAATGGGGCGTGGCATCCAAAATCTGAAAATTACATAATTTGCGTATCCATAATAAATATCTAAATATATAATTCTGAATTCTCTACCTAAAAGGGGTAGAATTTATACCAAGGAACCCTAATTTTGGAACTTGGAAATTGGATGAGTTATCGAAAAAACAAAACAAACTTGTAATGCGTAACTAACATACGAGTGTTCAGCTCTCTAGCTTTTGTAGTTTCCGAAATATCGACGTTCATACGGATGGACGGACAGACGGACAGGGCTCAATCAACTTATTTTTTATGCTGTAACATACATTTTCACAAAACCATTAAACCCTGAATTCCCATTTTCAATGGGTGCAAGGAATAAAAACACGGACACACACACACGCTGATCTATGCTTGTACGCCTGTATGTGTGTAAGCATTGCAGGCGGCTTGCTGTCTCGCTGCCTCTCTGGCTGGGCCGCGTGGGTTTTGCTGCCATAACTTAATTGATTAATAATTCTGTTTCTAATATATTATTTTACACATTTGGGGGTGTGGGGGAATTGGGGATCGGAATCCAAAATCTGACAAAAGCCGAAATTGTAATAAATTAGTATCTATATATGCAGAAGACTTGGAGACTCTAACTCTAAAGATGAATTAGATATATTTTATAACTGATTCTCGATAAATTGTTTGATCGACAACTTTGGAAATATACCAGTTATCAAATTTCTGAAACAAACTCGTATTGTGCGTGCAATATTCGAACCTAACACAAAAAGAATGAACTCGCTAGCTCTTATATCTTCGGAAATCGGCGCGTTCAAGCATACGGACAGACAGAAAGACGGACAGACGGACATGGCTATATCAACTTTTCTCTGATTAAGAATATATACTTTATGGGGTCTGCCACGCCTCCTTCTGCCTGTTACATACATTTAACAAAACCATTATACCCTGATTTCCCATTTTCAATGGGGTCAGTGTATAAAAACAACAAATGTTGGCTGTTATTAATTATTTGCAAAATGCAAGCACTAGTTGGAGGAAGGGAAACAAGCTAACGGGACAAGTACGGCTGATAGCGTCATTATTTCTCGTCTTCCGTGAATTTATTCGCTTAAATAATTTCTTGAAATCACTACTACTTATATAATTTGAATTTTCAAAGCCTGGTAAACACACTGATAAAAATTTGATACAATTAGTGTATTTTAATTATAACAAAGGAAAGACCACCAAAGAGTTGGCTGAAGTGTTCAATATTATTATACATATGTATATAATATAATATTATTAGTTGACCAGAAAAAGAAAATAGAGTAGAATTAAACAGGCAGGCTAAAGGCAGATCAGCAGAGCTCTCTCGGCGGGATTGTTCAAAAATTCTCAAGACCGTGGAAAACAATCTCCAAACAAGCCACTTTTTTCATAATTTTTTTTTTTTTACAGCGTTCTTCTTATATGTATTCTTAATTATACTAAATAAAAAAAATACTGAGAATAGCAACAGAAACATAAAAAATAATTAAAAAAAAAAAAAAAAATAACAGCAAATATTGACTGTCTATTAATTGTTTGCAAAATGCAAACATTAATATTGTGAGACCTGTAACATTTGAAGATCATTATCGAAATGCCTAATATTTGGTATGCCCTCCATTATCTTCCATTACACCTCTGAGGCGTTGCGACATCGACATTATTAGGGCATTTGCGCCACTCCTCGTTTATGCAACGACTCAAGTTAATTTTTGAAGTTGGACTTCGTCTGGCCACTCTTTGCTTAAGTAACGGCTTTGCCATGCTCATGCAAAATGTTAGCGTTTTCATGATTATTTGTGGAAAGGGTATGAAAGTGTTGAAATGCATAACGAATATTATTTCCCGATGACCATACGCACACATTTAAGCTATCTGCCTATATGTGTAGGCATTTATGTACCTGTGTGCGATATTCTTGCTGCTTGTAGCACTATTAACTGCCCAGCAGTTGATGTTCGTTCGGTTGGGTAGCTGATGTGAGCTTGCATACGCACACATATACACATACACATTTAAACTTCCTTGCTATATGTGTAGGCATTTATGTGCCTGTGTGCGATACACTTGCTGCATGTAGCAATTCTAATGAGCCTACACACACATACATATGTGTACGTCTGTGATGTGATAATCACAATCGCCGAGTATCACTTGTATAAGCATTTGAATGAATGCTCTGCCTGGGGCATATGCATGTTTCGTGCATGGGTCTCGAATATTGGGCGTGTGCCTACGCTAACATTTTGCATGAGCATGGCAAAGCTGTTTAAGAATTCGGTATACTCTTCGCTCAGAAGGGAACCAATAAGATCGCGACGAGAAGAAATTTCAATTTTTGTGACATATATTTTTGTGAGAAGAGAGCAGAGAGTAAAAAGCATAGGGCAGAAAGAGAAAGAGAGCAACGGAAAGAACGGCACATGTCAGGCCTTTTTGGAATATCGACCGTCACCGTCGAGCGCTCGAAGCGGAATGATTTTGCCATCAGCAATGTTTTTTCCCGACCCTAAAAGTAAAAACCCGAGCAAATACGAAGT
Source organism: Drosophila antonietae (assembly GCA_030914385.1). Taxonomy (NCBI): domain Eukaryota; kingdom Metazoa; phylum Arthropoda; class Insecta; order Diptera; family Drosophilidae; genus Drosophila; species Drosophila antonietae. The sequence goes on from JAUESO010000237.1 coordinate 88,125, forward strand.
TGATGGGGTGCTAATGTCAAAAAATAAGTGTGCACATTAATTTGTTCCAGTTGTCCAGTCTATGTATGTGTTGTATGGTTAGTGCTGATGCGCTTTATTTCGAGCTTAACGCAGGTTTGCATTTAATCGGTTAGATCTTCGCTCTTTTGCCATTATTTGCAAAAAGAACGATTTGAATGGAACAAAATGATCTTGTTCAGCGAAAAATATGATCAATTCTGAAATGATTGACTATAATTCATCTGACTTCAATTTTTTGCATTTATCTCTGACGGAACCACTGTGCATTGTCCTGATACAGCTTGTATCTGAGCCTTACTGGATCAACGAAGCAAAAATTTCTCGCACTTCTGTCATTCCTTCTTAAAAATATCCAAATAATTCTCTTTTGTCATGGTATCGTTGAAAATTCGCAACTGCCCTACACTTTTAGAAGAAATACAACCCCCACACCATGACTGAAAGCTTGCCAAACCTAACAGTAGGCACTATTTTTCCAGGGTCATCATTATAATATAGCATGATCTTTGTCTCGTCGCAAAAAATTACATCAGTCCAATAGTTAAGAGGATTGTTAACATTAAGTCTTGCGAAGGTCAAGCGTTTTTCAATATTTATAGCAGACAACAATGGCTTCTTTCTTGCTATGTGTGATGAGTATCTATGGAAATTAAGTACTTTTTCTCAGTATCAGGGCATACTGTCTTATGAAGGTTTATTTTAATATCAACAACCAATTTTCAGAGGCTTGTTTAGAGATTGTTTTCCACGGTCTTGAGAATTTTTTAACAATCCCGCCGAGAGAGCTCTGCTGGTCTGCCTTTAGCCTGCCTGTTTAATTCTACTCTATTTTCTTTTTCTGGTCAACTAATAATATTATATTATATACATACGTATAATAATATTGAACACTTCAGCCAACTCTTTAGTGGTCTTTCCTTTGTTATAATTAAAATACACTAATTGTATCAAATTATCAACAGTGCGTTTACCAAGCATTCCAAAAATGTAAATTTTATAAGTAGTAATGATTTCAAGAAATTATTTAAGCGAATGAATTCAATTACCCGTCTTCTTCGAACTAAAGTTTGCATTTTGCAATGAATTAATAGCAAAATCTGATGTCAAAGTTGGATTTGTATGACTTTTTTCATTTTGCAAACAATTAATGGACATACTGTATGTAAATGAAAATCTTACAATCGTTTTAACCACGATTTATAGTTTCAAAAAGATTTTAATTAAACAGGCTCGATCTTCAGATCTTGTTTACTCTTATTAATCAACAATAAACGACGTGCAACAGGAAAATGTTCGATATTTGAAAATCTTTCCCATTCTGGAATTACTGATAGAATTTGGAAATGTTGAAATAGATACATATGTATGTATATAGAAAACATGCTCCATATCTTTATTTTCCATGACATATTGTCGATTATTAATTGTATTTACTTCTGTCGTAAATTTTAATATATTTTCCAGTTTTCCCAAAAATTATAATTAAACAATATTACTTGAGTCAAATATAACTGTACCTTTGACTTATTTCAAACACATATAATCATTACCAATCAATGATTGATTATGGTAGTTATGTTAATGGAATGTTAACAATCTGTTAAATTACTCGAAATGTTTTAAGAAAAAAATATTCTTTTAAATCAATATATACACTGGTCGGCATAAGTATCAGCAAAATTAAATATGTACATGCTTTATCAAGTGCAAATGGCTTTGTTTAAATGTAAAAGAAAGAAAGAGACGTTACAGATTCACAAAGTACATATGTATGTACATATGTACATATGTATGTATTTATATTACTGATCAACCCACGAGCTGAGTCGTCTGTCATTCTGCGCATTCGTGCGTTTCTCAGAATCTGCACACGTACGTTCACATGTGTGAATTTTCCAAAGATCAAAATTGCGATTGAATTTCGTTAAATTTTTTTGTCAAATTATGCTTGAAATTTTAGCCAATTTTTTTTTTCCGTTCTGGTAATGTAGTTTTGGTATGGGCGGAATAGTAGAGTATATGGACATAAACATGATACTTGATTAAACGCAGATGATTCGGGCTTAGGGAATCTTCTAATCTCACTTACGTGTTGAATTAATTTTGCAAAAATGATTGTTAAAACTTAAAAATATGCCATTACAAATTTTTTCACCGCTCATGTTTCATGGGACATTCCCCTGTTACAGAATAAGTGAATCCTTAATAAGTCTACCATCGGAGAGATCGACACTAATTAAATTTAGGGTGCTCAAGCATTGATCTTGGTTTATTGAGTCAGTTATATGAATTAAGCTATTCAGCATATTATCTGCAACAAGGCATGACAGAGCCTATACAAGGATCTTTCTATACCCTGAACCCATTTAAAATGTGAAATCAGGAAAATAAGAGACTTTTAGATAACGCCCCGCAATTCACCCCCACACCCGTAAATGTGCAAAAAATGTATTTCAAGCACTATATGATCATATCAATATACATATGTACGTACATACCAGGGTTGCCAACCCTCCGTCTTTTTACGTAGATCTCCGTATTTTGAAAGAGATCTACGTACCTACACTAACCATACAACACATAGACTGGACAACTAGAACAAACTTTTTTCACGAACCAGATTTTGATTTGGCGTCCTAATCATCTTCGTATTTGCTCGGCTCTGTCATTTGCTGCTCGGGCAGCGAAAATATCGTAGTTGATTTTCAGTTCGCTGCCAGCGCTCGAACGAAATGATTCTATTCTCATATGAAGCATCACTGTGTGCTATTCTTTCCTTATTCACTCTCTCACTCACTCTCTATATGCCTCTCATATATATATGTATGCAGGCACAAGCCAGCAGCGCACAAAAATTGAAATTTGTCCGCGAGTTGCGATTCGCAACGATCCCGTCTGCCTTTCTTAGTAAGAGTATGCCGAACTCTTAAACGGCTTTGCCATGCTCATGCAAAATTTTAGTGTTTTCGTGATTATTTTTGGGAAGGGTATGAAAGGGTGATGTACATAAGCATTACTTTTTCGCGACGAGCATGCACACACACAATTACTGTGTCTTGCTACATGTATGAGCAGTTATGTGACTGTGTGCTGTCTGTAGCAATTGTAGGGGTCCAACATTTGCAGTTTGTTATTCTTGTAGACCTCGGCCTTAGAATTGTGGGAACGGTCTTAGATTTGTTCGACCTTGTAGACTCTCAAATCTACTTCCCCAATGCATATGGCATTTTATGTTTATATGCATACATATGCATTCATTCTTATACATGTTTAATAAATAAAAATAACTATAATTAATTTAATAACAAACCATTTTTGAACGGGTTATAAACGATTTAAGTGGATCTGGAAATTTATATGCATTGACAAATGTCAGAATACCTCATGTACTCATTATTGCCAAAATGACTGCTTGCAAGCCGTAAAGGCTCATTTGACAGTCACTCTACAATTCAAACCATACAAAATAGACAAACTACTGAATAGCGCAGGTAGCAAGAGAACAAACTGCAAATGTTGGGCCCTGCAGGCAGCAAAAGTTTCGCACACAGTCACATAACTGCTCATACATGTAGCAAGACACAGTAATTGTGTGTGTGCATGCTCGTCGCGAAAAAGTAATGCTTATGTACATCACCCTTTCATACCCTTCCCAAAAATAATCACGAAAACACTAAAATTTTGCATGAGCATGGCAAAGCCGTTTAAGAGTTCGGCATACTCTTACTAAGAAAGGCAGACGGGATCGTTGCGAATCGCAACTCGCGGACAAATTTCAATTTTTGTGCGCTGCTGGCTTGTGCCTGCATACATATATATATGAGAGGCATATAGAGAGTGAGTGAGAGAGTGAATAGAGCGAACTGAAAATCAACTACGATATTTTCGCTGCCCGAGCAGCAAATGACAGAGCCGAGCAAATACGAAGATGATTAGGACGCCAAATCAAAATCTGGTTCGTGAAAAAAGTTTGTTCTAGTTGTCCAGTCTATGTGTTGTATGGTTAGTGGTACCTATGTACGTGTGAAGAGACTAAAACTACGTACTTTTTAAAAATATTGCAAAATACCCTAAAAACTAAAATTGTTGGGTAAAATCAATATATTATGAATTTAAAAAAAATATATATGATTTATATTGGGTTAGCAGCACTAAATTCCGTTTTCAATATGTTTACGAATGCCATTTTCAGCGCTAAATTGCCAAAAAAGACTGGCAACGCTTACAATCTCTTTACAATTTGTGTTGAAATTTGAACGAACAAAATTTATGGAAATGGCAAGTGACACCGACGAAGAATGCATCTTAACTCCAACAAAGAAAAGGAAGGTGCACTACGATGTCAAGTACTCAGCAGATTGGGAAAAAAAGTATTCCTGGATAACAAAAAGCAGCAAGGGTAATCCTTTTTTTAATTGCAAATCTTGCAAAGCAGATCTCAAATGCACTTCAGGCAAGAGGGACTTAGAGAAGCATGAAGCTTCTGTAAAGCATAAAAAATATTTGAGAAGTACGTATAGCGTTGCGTTTTATAATTGTCGAGTTTGTGTCGCGTGCTTTTTGTGCTCCATTTATAAGTTCGCGTAGTTCGATTTCTTTTAATATTTAACAATTTTTTAATTGTTTTGTGAAAAATTTACTAAACAGTGTTTTATGTTGTTTTTTATATGTTATTTTAATCAGTTTTATTGTTATTATTTTACTGTTAGACAGCGATCAACCAACTATATTTTCTATATTGCCTGAGGTGTCAACTCATAAAAATATGGTTAAATGTGCTGAAATAAAGATGGCGTTGTTTTTGGCGAAAAAACAATCTTCCCTTTGCTTTGGCGAATGACTTAAGCAGTGTCATGCAATCTGTTGCTAGCGATTCCAAAGTCGTACATTCATTAAACTTTGGACGGACAAAGGCTCAAGCTATAATAACATCGGTAACTGGACAAGTGGCAGAGGACGAGTTAATAGAACGGTTAAAATCGAATAAGTTTTCGCTCATTGTCGATGAAAGTACAGACAGATCTACAACGAAACATTTTGCTCTTATTGCAAGAACTGCAGTAGCATTTAAAGTACAAGATACCTTTTTGGGGCTTATTGCAGTCAGTGACAGCTCTGCCACGGCATTGCATAATGAATGCAAGAAATTTTTTGAAGAAAGGGGCATACCATATGAGAAGAACATGATAGGATTTGCTGCGGATGGATGCAATGCAATGTTTGGCGAAAACCATTCTCTTTCGCAACTGCTGAAGAAGGATATTCCGAATTTGTTTTTGATTAAATGTATATGTCACTCACTTCACCTCTGCGCATCTTATGCTTGCAAACCTAAAACAGGGAAATTCAACCCACATGTTTCCCATTTTGGCGGAGTTAACCCAAAACTTGCTTATTTTGCCACATAGCAGTGCTAATGTTGAGCGGTTATTTTCGGAGATTAATTTAATTAAGACAAATAATAGAAACAAATTAGACACAGAGACGTTAAAAGGGTTACTTCACACCAAAAGTGGGTTAAAAGAAAACTTAGAAAACTTAGAGCCTTCTGGCAAACATCTAAAATATTTTAATCAAAACATGTATACATTTTTGTGATACGTGTACATAAATAAATATGTATAATTTGTTACAGTTTTTTTTATTGTTTTTAAACTTAAAAAAAAGTACGTAGATCTACGTATTTCAGCAAAATTGTGCTACGGAAAAATACGTAGATTTTGGAGCCTGGCTACGTATTTTTCAAATTTTGACTTGGCATCGCTGGTACATACATACATGTGTACATACATATGAATGTCATGATCGAGCAGTCTCGACTAGAGCCTTCTTAGTTATTTTAAATATGTATATTGCTTTTTCCGGTTTTTTTTACTGAGCAATTTAACATTTTTTTAGAGAATGTACATATGTACATACATACATATGTGTGTACAATGCAGTGGTGTTCATTGTAGTTGAATTAAATCCAAATAGTTCAGTATAAACAAGTAAGAAGGCTCTAGTCGAGACGGCTCGACTACGAGATACCCTGAACCCTGCAAAAAACAAGTAAGAAAGCTGTAGTCGAGACTGCTCAACTACGATATCCCCAGAGCCCTTCTTCGATCGAATCATATTCCAAGAATGCCTCGTTTCGAACCTCCACGCGTAAGAAACTATACATGCAAAAACACGAGCACACACACACAGCAAGTTGATTGCTGCAATCAAATTTGCACGTTTGAACACGAGTGCAAACATTTTGCTGCAAACAAAAAATTTGCAATCATTGTTTGCGGCAAGTTTTTTTGCTTGTCGTCTGAATACAGACTTTTGCCGTTAAGTTAGTTGCGCCAGTTGCTTGCATGGTTGCATGTGCTGTTTCCTTTCAGACGCAATAATTGCAGCAAACAAAGCGCCTAAATTCATTAAAAATGACGACGGAAATAATTATAAAATTCAAAATTTGGTAAATAATAAAATTTATTGAAAATATCAGAGTAATTGATTATTTCATATATGACTCTTTATCATCAGGCACAAAAAAATGTTTAAATTCAGAATAGTTTTCCGTACTTCTTTGAAATGGTATGCAGTTTTCTTCTAAGGTCAGATCGTTACGCAAAGTACCTGGTACCACTTCTCCATCAACTTCATTGTCGAATGTTCCATTCGGAGCATATTTTTGTTTTGACTCTTTCTTGGCCATCAACCGTTATGTAATGCGAAAATTGCAGAGACAACATCTATTGTTCTGGCCCTAGTTCCAAAGGCTTTCTTAAAACCCGAAATCTGTTTGCCATTATGCCAAAAACATTTTCTACCACTCTTCTTGCCTTTATAGTTGAAGTAGGTACTACCACTGTTAGCTGTTTTTTTTTTTTTTTTACGAAATCTTTCACTTCTCACTTTTTATGAAATATTTTTTTTATAAAAATTACTAATATAGCAACAGCAGCAACCCTCGATTTTTGTGCCGACATAATATTAACACGTCGTTATTCCTTGACTTTTTCCAAACAACAGAACGTGCAAATGAGTGTAACTTGCAAGCAATGCAAACAAAAAATGAAAACACGCGTAGACATTAACGCAATATATTGCACGAAATTGCCATGCAAAAATTTGCGTGAAAAACAAAAATTTATTGCAAAAAGTAATTTGCATGCAATATTTGCATTGGTGTGAACAGTTGTGCAAACTTTTACTGCAAATTATTTTTAACTTGCTGTAAATTGTTTGCATCGTGTGTACCTAGCTTAAAGAAGGTAATCAGCTTTATCTGATAAATTTAAAGTATTTAGCCCAAAAACTATGGAAGCTGCTTATATCTTTCCTGTCAATTATGGGTCGTCACATAATCATAATAATATGATGTTTGTATAACTACGCGTAGGTATATACTAAAATGGTGGGAGTCTTAAAAAAAAACACTTATCTTTCTGGTCGTTCGTTTAATTTCACATTACTATTAGTCTGTCTTTTTATACCCTGAACCCATTGAAAATGGGAATTCAGGGTATAATGGTTTTGTGAAAATGTATGTAACAGGCAGAAGGAGACGTCGCAGACGCCATAAAGTATATATGTACATACATATAATAATTATAACAACAAATATCTGCAATCGTTGCATGTATTGCATATTACTTATACATGGTTGAATTTGTAGTATTGCAATTGACTTTAAAAAAATTAATTTGTGTTTCAACCCATTTATCTGCTACAGGAAACACCTGGCTATAATCGTATTAATATTCGACATGAATCAATCGAATACAATCTTCTTTGAAATAACATATCTGTACAATACCATTTTGCCTTTATTTGTAGGAACGAAGTATAAAAATATACAATGGCAAGGTTTCCTTTGAGCTAAAAATTTCACTCTTATAATTTGCATTTGGACTAAAACAATGAGTGTGCAATCAACTGTTGGTTTAAGCTTATTTTTTTAACAACATATACTGTACAAGCTTGTTGTATTTCATATTATAAATATAAATAAATAACATAATGGCAGCCAAAAATTGTGGAGTGGTGGATTATCACCTCTTGTCATGGTTGATGTAGATATCACCCTGGATATATATCTGTAATTAAAAATTTAAAAAATATAATAAATATGATGTTTTAATTCATATTTTCAAGAGTTTCTTTTTCGAAAAGCCCTCTGTTCATATGCACTTATAGTCGAAATAGACGAAACTGAAAAATAATAAAAAAGCGAAACATAAAAGCTTAAAATGTTGATTTAAAATTTATTACGTAGGCGCCAATCAAGTTTGCTTTAAAAACAAAACAATGTTGATTTTTCTTTATAAATACTTTATATAATTTTAACATTTCTTTCGAATAACGGTTTTCGTTTTTTTAAATAGCAGCTGCATAGGGATACTGTATTTGGGTCGCCAGACTTGGAAATACCCGGAATCCCGACTGATTTATTAAAGCTCTAGTTGAGACTGTTTGACTACTAGATCTCCTAAGCCCTTCTTCAAACGAATCATATTTCAAGAATTATTCGATTCGTTTCTGCAAGCTTAACAAACAATACATGCACACACACGCACGCAGCCACACGCTGATATACGCTCGAACGCACAGCGTGTGTACTAGAGGTGGGCATGGGCTGGGTTTTTGTCGGGTACCCGTGGGTATGGGCTGGAAAATCGAGTTTCGGGTTGGGTGTGGACGGGTGCGGGTTACGCCGCTCAACCCGCTTTACCCGAAACAATTTGGAAATATGAGAACGCAATTGTGAAATGTTTTCATATTTTCAATATGGATTGCAAATATTTTCTTTTCTTAACTTCGTGTACACTATCGATTAGGTTTGTTATCTATTATCTCAACTATAATTATCATTACTAGCTATTACAATTGTGATCATTAAAAAAAGAAAGCTCGGAGGAAAAAAGAAAAAGAAGAAACAAATTTTTCGGGCGGGCGGGTTGGTTTCGGGTTGCAAAATTTTTGTAGCTTTCGGGTGCGGGTAAAATTTTGCTGTTCGGCCCATGGGGTGGGTCGGGTTGGGTTTGCAAAATTTCGGCCCATGCCCACCTCTAGTGTGTACACACTGCAGGCGTATTGGCTAGATGTCTCGCTTGAATTGTCACGTGGGTTTTGCTGCGATTACTTACACATTTAATTAATATTTCTGTTTCTAGACCGGCAATCGTCATAAAATTTTCAGATTATGAGCATGACATAAATATCTACAGTAGACAACAAAGTTTAATTAAAAGAAACCAAACTAAACTGTAGGTCTTTAGTATTTGAAATACAGTTTTTACACATTTGGGGGTGTGAGGGTGAATTGGGGACTGGAATCCAAAGTCTGACAAAACCCGAAATTGTGATATATAAGTATCTATATATATGCAGAATACTTGAGATTTAAATTCTAAAGATGGACGAGATATAATTTTTTAACTGATTCTCGATAAATGTTTTATCGATAACTCTGGAAATTGAAAATTTATCGAATGAAACAAACACGTACTGAACCTGCAATATGCGAACCTAACACACAAAAATTAACAATCTAGATCTTAACTCTTCTGAAATCGACGGGTTCAAACATACGGACAAACGGACATGGCTATATAAACTTTTTTCGTCCCCTTATCAAGATAATACATATGTACATATGTATATACGGCATGAGTATAGTTCGAGGGTAGCACGGAAAAGGCCTTTGCTATCAGAAGCGCATTATTGACACTGTTATTGCTGAGTGATATTTGTTTTTGTTGAATTATTTTGTACATATTGAATATTTTGTTTTCTATTTTTATATATGAATTAAAGAAATAATATTATACAGATACCTATTTTAAAAAAATTGCTTTCTTTTTTTTTGCATTTTTTTTTTGCTGCATTATTGACTTAGATATTTGCATCTAAAGTCAAAAAATCAAATTTTTTCCCAGAAAAAAATAAAAACAAGTAAGAAGGCTCTAGTCGAGACGGGTCAACTACGATATACCTTAAACCCTGCAAAAAAAAAAAAAAGATTACTCTTCTTCTTTATGAACGTTGGAGCGTGCTACCGACCAGTTCCTGCCCTGGCCTGTTCCTGTTGGGCTGAATTTTGAACGATTATAACTCTATTTCTAGATGGATGATCTTCATGAAACTTTCGGAATATATTAATAGTATTCAAATTGGTCAATTTTCCTAATTAGAATTTGAAATGAGTTTCTTTTTTTTCAAATTAGGGGCGAAGGGGGCGTGACATTCAAAATATGAAAATTACATAATTTGCGTATCCATACTATCTACAAATATCTATATACAAATATGAAGTCACAAGCCAATACGGTGTTGAAGTTATGCTCAAAAACCCCTTTAAAAAATGAAACGAATTTTATCGATAATTTGGAAATGGGATGAGTTATCGAAAAAAAAAAAATAAATAAATAAACCCGTTCTGCGTAACTAACATACGAGTATTCATGTGAATTTCAGCTCTCTAACTTTTGTAGTTTCCGAAATCTCAACGTCCATACGGACGGACGGTGAGACAGACAGGGCTATATCAACTTTTTTTTTTTTGTGCTGATCATATATATATATACTTTGTGAGGTCTGCTACGTCGGGGTATGAAAAAGTCCAGAAGAGCAAAGAGCAAAAAAAAAAAAATAAAAATCAATCATATTTTGTATTTCATTTTTGACTCCGTTTTTAAAGAGAACTAATTGATGACTACTCATTTTGAATTTCAGAATTTTTTAGTTTCTAATTTTTTTTTCAGATAAGGGAAACAAACTACTACTAATTTTCAGATACATTTTAAAAATATATTCTTATAATTGGTCGCAACTATAATTATATTATGATAATATACGCTGTGCAATTTAAATAGTTCGATAGGCTTTCCACCAGCATTCGTTCTTACTTTTTGTTATTCGAAATAATTTATTATTTTAATAATATATTATTGTATGTATTTATAAACATATGAACATATATTAATAATACTCATATTTAACACATCCTTTAATAAATTTGGTAGACTTATTTATATACATTTAAAGAAAATGAGATCCGCATATTGAAACCCAAAATTACACTTGACAGATCAAAGGTGAAGTAGACTCACCACATTTTCTGATGAATCTATCGCTGAAGGTCACGCCAACAGCCCTTAGCAACAGTTCATAGAACTGTAGACAGCAGAACATTTTGGTATCTGTTTCCTTACGTAGAGTGCCTCCACAGATATGAAAATTAAGATCCTGCAAATATATTTGTTAATACATAACAACGTGGTCTAATTCAGATAGATTATTCAATCGCATACAACTTACAATAGTGATATTAAGTCCGCAATTTGGCTGCAATATAACCTATTCTTTTAAATACGATTACACTCTCCCTCCTGTGCCTTTAATTTTTTAAATTTATTTCATATAATTTAAAGTACGTTGGACGATGTAAATGCTTAATTTGGTGATACGTCGAATTGCTGTTGATTTATTAATATTCGAAGCCCTTGATGGCCTCTGTTTTTAACATTTAACATATTTTCAATGGAATTCACGGGATGGTGTAATAAAACTGTGAGCATATGGAATTTGCCCACCCCACATATTAAAAGAAAAGCACCAAAACGACACTTATTATAAGTAATGCTTGCGGAATTTTATATTAAATATAATATAATATATTTAAAAATATTGATTATAGAGTAATAATAGCTCGCTAATAACAGTTATCCGCGTCAATTCTCACATTCCTCATTAGAGAAACAGGAAGAAAGCTTACATACATACATACATACATACACAAATACATACATTTGCATATATGCATATATATACAAATTCACGTAAACGCTATCGATCTGTTTTGAGCAACCCCCGCATGCACACCAACATATAAAAAAGATGTTTATCTGCATTGACCGCAACGAAAACGTCTATTATTGACGATTGTGGAAAACCCAAAAACAGGTCGATGCTGTCTAAGCGTGAGCGAGAGCTTTGAGAACAGTTCCAATTTGTTATTCTTTGGGTTTCTTTAAGTGTGAGTGAGCGTGACTCATTTTCAGACTTTGAGAAATGCTCAACGGTTTTTGCGAGCGTATATGTTGGTAATATACCAATTACTGTAATTTACTTTAAATGTAAGCATATTATATATGATACAAAAAGTATTCAGAAGTTCACCAAAAATATAAATTATTTTAATCAGTTTGTTAATATTTGAATCTACAGAACTATTTTCCTGTTCTCCAATATAACCGGTAAATCATTGTAACCATTTCATTAAAAGTCATAGTTGATATACATTGTTTATACTATACTATAATATATATCTTATATACTATAAGATAAGATTAGTTTCCTTAAATCGTAATTTGGCAGTGTATGTGACTTAAGTAAATGACTAACTATTGGGTCTCATGAAAGCGATACAGATTCAACGTACCACAAATTGAGTTCCGCATGGCCAAACTACCTGAATTTAAGTTTAAATTGATTTACAATATACCGTATTAAACCGATTTACTTTATTTGCCTTAGGAAGTATATTTTGGAAACTATTAAAATTGCTCAAGTTATGCATTACAAAGTTGGTGTTCAAGTTTGCCCTCTAATTTCCATCTCTTAATAGAAAGATCTGCATTTGGCAGTGACCAATACCATGCTGGATTGCAATATATATATACAGTGGTTCACAGCTTTTTTCCACCAGCACCTTAAAAAAAGTTGGACTATAAAATCTAAACTATTGGCAATATCTCTAAAATTTAAACGCAGGTTGTTAGTGCGATGTTTAAGCTATTACAAAATCAATTCAATTATTTTTAAAATATTTTTTCATTATTTAATAATGTTTAAAACTAAAAAATGAAAAACAGGACAGTTCCAAAGCTTATTTCAACCGCTTATGAAATAACATTATTTAACACCACCCTTTTGGTTAACTGTCATTTTAACGCTTTTTGGGATAGATTCCACAAACTTTATGTTGACTCTTGACTAACTTTTTCCATTAAATAATGAAAAAATATTTTTTTAAATAAATGAATTAATTTATATTAATTTAAACAGGCAGATTTTGGGTTTCTTTACACTTAAATATTCATACTCTCTGTCCCTTTTTGGATTTTGAATATACAGTATGTCCATTAATTGTTTGCTTCTTCTTATATGTATTCTTAATTATACTAAATAAAAAAATACTGAGAATAGCAACAGAAACATATAAAATATAACAAAAAAAAAAAAAAAAAAATAGCAAATATTGACTGTCTATTAATTGTTTGCAAAATGCAAACATTAATATTGTCAGACCTGTATCATTTGAAGATCAATATCGAAATGGCTAATAGTTGGTATGCCCTCCATTAGCTTCCATTACACATCTGAGGCGTTGCGACATTGACTTTATTAAGGCATTCATGTCGTAGTGTTGGGGTATTTTGCGCCACTCCTCGTTTATGCAACGAATCAAGTCAACTTTTGAAGTTGGACTTCGTTTGGCCACTTTTTTCTTAAGTAATGCCCACAAATTCTCAATAGGATTGAGATCCGTCAATTACTTTGGAACTGTCTTGGTCTCATTTTTTAGTTTTTAAACAATATTAAATAATGAAAAAATATTTTTTTAAATAAATGAATTGATTTTGTAATAGTTTAAACATTACACTAACAAACTGCGTTTAATTTGTGGGATATTGCCAATAGTTTAGATTTTATAGCCCAACAAACTTTTTTTAATGTGCTTTTTTTAATGTGCTGTGAACCCGTGTATTATTTGTATAAACGTAAACCGTAAAAGTTTATATCTCCTAAAGTTATAGAACTGGAAGCTTCGAATTGTATGGTTCAATTTGATGGTTCCTCTATTGATGACCCAAAAATAATTTTGTACGCCTTCTAGGGGGTCGAAAAATACCCTAAAATTTTCACTTTTTTGGAGCTTAAGAATCAAAATTTTACAGTTACATTAACATTGACAACGAAGTTTGAAGCAGCGTACAGTATAATTCATATGCGTAAATTGGTAAGATGGCAAGCATTTAATAATAATTATAAAAATATAAGTTAAGTGAAAAGGTTATTAATTTTGATAACAAATCTTATTAATATTATTATTATTCTGAGAAAACTAAAGAAACAGCTGAAAAATGCAATCGGAATTCTTAGAATAACCGAGAATGCAGACTTTTGCCTGAATGCATGGAATAAGCGTTAAATGTGTAGACACGTACATACATCTGTATGTATGTATGTGTGTATGTATACGAAAAACCCTTGCTGCTTGCTACATGCGTTTGTTAATTGCCCAAATATTTCGTTTATTAAATTCTAAGTTAAATCGGAAATAAATATAAACAGCATTAAGCCGTCATTAGTATTCTGCAATCGGTATCGTCCGACTGCACTTTATTATTATTTTTTATACCCTGAACCCATTGAAAATGGGTTATAATGGTTTTGTGCAAAATTTATGTAACAGGCAGAAGAACACGTCGCAGACCCTATATAGTATATATTCTTGATCAGCACATCAAAATAAATTGATATAGCCCTGTCCGTCTGTACGTCCGTCCGTATGAACGTCAAGATTTTGGGAACTACAAAAGCTAGAAGGCTAAACTTTCACATGAATACTCGTATGTTAGTTACGCAGGACGATGTTATTTTGTTCTTTTTTTTATACCCTGAGCCCATTGAAAATGGGAAACCAGGGTATAATGGTTTTGTTAAATGTATGTAACAGGCAGAAGGAGGCGTGGCAGACCCCATAAAGTATATATATTCTTGATCAGGGCGACGAGAAAAGTTGATATAGCCATGCCCGTCTGTCCGTCCGTCCGTCCATATGTATGAACGCGTCGATTACCGAAGATACAAAAGCTAGAGAGTTCATTCTTTTTGTGTTAGGTCCGTATATTGCACGCGCAGTACGAGTTTGTTTCAGAAATTTGTATATTTGCAAAGTTATCGATAAATGAATTTATCGGGGACCAGTTATAAAATTCCAGCTATTTCATCTTTAGAGTTAGAATCTCCAATCTTCTGCATATATATAGATACTAATTTAATACAATTTCGGGTTTTGTCAGATTTTGGATTCCGGTCCCCACTTCGCCCCACCACCCCCAAATGTGAAAGAAATGCATTTCAAATACTACAGACATGCAGTTTGGTTTAGCATATAGATATGAATATCATAATCATAATCTGAAAATATCAATACGATTGTCCATCTAGAAACAGAATAATTAATCATCAAAGTTTTCTCATCAAAACCCATGCGACGCAGCAACAAAGGCAGCGAGACAGCAAGCCGCCTGCAATGCTTACAGCATAGATCAGCGTGTGTGGGTGTGCTCGTGTTTTTGCATGTATAGTTTCTTACGCGTGGAGAATCGAAACGAAGCATTCTTGGAATATGATTCGTTCGAAGAAGGGCTCAGGGGATTTCGTAGTCGAGCAGTCTCGACTACAGCTTTCTTGTTTTTTTTTTTTTTTTTTTTTTTTGTTTTTTTTTTTGAAAACTCATCCCATTTCCTAATTATCAATAAAAATCGAAAATTCATTTAATTTTATACGTTTTTTGAGCGTAACTTCTATACCATTAAGCTAGAAACCTCAAATTACATTTATATACATAGATATTATGGATACGAAGATTCTGTAATTTTCAGATTTTGGATGTCACGCCTCCTTTGCCGCCAATTTGAAAAAACAAACACACATTTCAAATACTAGAGACTTGCAATTAGGAAAATAGCCACATTTGCTATTAATATATACTGAAATTTTCATTAAGATCGTCCATCTAGAAATGGAGTTATAATCATCCAAAGTATAGCCCAACCCACCCCCAAGTCACGCGGTATAACTGCGCGGTTAACAGAGCGCGCGCTTATACGTGCGTAAAGAAGAAGAGTATCAATTTTTTTTCTGGTTCAGGGTATCTTCAGTCTCGACTAGAGCATTCTTATTTGTTTTTTTTTTTTTTTTTTTTTTTTTTTTTTTAAGTTTTATTTTGGGTTTTATTTAGAGTACGAATGAAATGATCGATTATAAAACTAATATTTAAATATTTTACAATTAGTGTGTACAAAAATCAAGTTTTTCAATTTCTCCGAATTCATGCCAGCCGCTATCCCACATTTTTTTCCGCGTTCTCTGTTTATAAACTTCTGACGGGAAAATAGGTGATTTAATAAAGTCAGGAGAGCAGTGTTAGCGTATATTAGCCAACATTCAGAGTGAATTAGTAAACCTGTGCCAATAGAAGCATATTGTTACAGGTCAATTTACAACAAAAAAGAATAATTGTGTCTGAGCAGCATTTTCACGAATTATGCTGAACTCTCGGTAATCAAAAATTCAAGGACATTATTTACTGATGTAATGCCCGTTTAATGCAGTGTTTATATAGTCAAGAGCGATTGCAAGCAGCTAAGCTAAGTATCAATGTCAACGCGGATCTCCGCAGAATCGAACGAAGTACACGGCATATTAGTAAGATTAGTAGCGAAAAGCGCTTCTAAAATTGAATTCTATTTTTAACGAAAATTCAAATTTATATATCATGGCCATGGGACTACAGAAAATATTACTTAAAGCTAAAAAAAAATTGTATTTAGGGTTTTGGTAGGTAAAAAGCGTACTCACCGGATTCCCAATCTTCGCCGCCTTCTTCCCCACTTTGATTTAGTTCACATGATCGTTTGCAAGTATTATGTGACTTCTGCTCGAAAATGTTATCTCCGTCAGAAATGTTGGAAATATTACATCGATCAAATATATGTAGACCCTCTGAGGCTTTTTCATACATGTTATTGGGCCAAATGCTTGACACCATATCGATTTGTTTACCGGACGGTTGATTAAATATATGCTGCTTTTTGTTGTCCTTGCCTGATGAAGTATTATTAGCACTTATGAGGCATTTCGAAGAAGATTGTTTTCGTTTAGATGTCATTGCAGGAAATTTTGAGATAGTTGATTTTTTATGTTGATTTTTAGTCTAACAAAAATATATTAATATCTTCAGTTATTTTTGATCTAACAAACTCTACTTACATGTTTTTTGTTATATGCTATTAGGTGAGATTGACATTCACCTCTTTCATCACTGGTATGAAATGGACCTTCAAACAAACGACTTGAGGACGGAGAGCTTAAAACAGAACCCTCACTGCTTAGATTCGTATCATTATCACCAGGAAAAAATTCTGAGCTTTGATTACTGCTCCTATTGTTATCTACTGAGGATTCAGCGGTTATACTGTCGGAGCGTTTGTCATCATTTATAAATACGAGAGAGATCTGGAATAAGAAAGAACAATATATTTAAAATGTGTTTTAAAATTGATAATTTCAGATATCAAATAATAAGATAATAATGTATATAAAATGTATTTAAAAAATGGTGACCTATACAATAATACATATACTTTTGATTATAATCATAAAAAAAAAAAAAAAAAAAAAAAAAAAAACCTATTGAATTGATATTTGATATTGTTAATTATACTGTTTATATTTTTAATACTCTGAGCCCATTGAAAATGGGAAAGCAGTGTATAATGGTTTTGTGTGTAACAGACAGAAGGCGGCGTGGCAGACCCCATAAAGTATATATATATTCTTGATCAGGGTGACGAGAAAAGTTTATATAGCCATGTCCGTCTGTCTGTCTGTCCGTATGTTTGAACGCGTCGATTTCCGAAGATACAAAAGCTAGAGAATTCATTCATTTTGTTTCAGAAATAAATCGATAACATGTATATTTCCAGAGTTATCGATAAGCGAATATATCGAGAATAAGTTATATATATAGATATTAATTTAATACAATTTCGGCTTTTGTCAGATTTTGGATTCCGGTCCCTGTTTATAATTATCTTTATTTAGAATTCAGGTACTTTAAGATATGTTAAGTAAATTTTGCAGCAGTGGTTTTATCCCTGCAGTCGGTTAAGCAGTATAGTACAATGAGCATATATCGATTTTTATTTATTTACCTTAAAGTCCTCCGAAAACGATTTATGATCTTTGTCTTTATGTGCACCATCAATTTCGGATTTATTTAAGGTAAGCATAAATTTTACGGTATTTCCATCGGGAATGCGAACTGAAAAATAAATAATCTGTTATTAAATTATTTGTATAAACATATGCAAGTAAGAGTGCTCTAGTCGACACAGCTCGACTAGGAGATACCACGAACCAAATGAGCAGTTAATATTCCAATACTTATGTATATGCTGCTATTGTACATAGTAGAGGTGGGTATGGGCTGGAAAATCGAGTATCGGGTTGGGTGCGGGCGGTTGCGGGTTACGCCGCTCAACCTGCTTTACCCGAAACAATTTGGAAATATGAGAACGCAATTGTGAAATGTTTTCATATTTTCAATATGGATTGCAAATATTTTCTTTTCTTAACTTCGTGTACACTATCGATTAGGTTTGTTATTTATTATCTCAACTATAATTATCATTACTAGCTATTACAATTGTGATCATTAAAAAAAGAAAGCTCGGAGGAAAAAAGAAAAAGAAGAAACAAATTTTTCGGGCGGGCGGGTTGGTTTCGGGTTGCAAAATTTTTGTAGCTTTCGGGTGCAGGTAAAATTTTGCTGTTCGGCCCATGGGCTGGGTCGGGTTGGGTGGTCGGCCCATGCCCACCTCTAGTACATAGTACATAAACAACAATACATGCATAAACACACATACGTATGTTCGTACAAGATCTTGCTCTGTAAAGTGCATTGATTACGCAGTGACTACGATTAGTCTGCAGCATTGGCCTTAGACTCCTAATATTTTGAACAGATTTACGGATTCCTTTCCCTTTCTTTAAAATTTTTAAAAACATATTTCAAATACTCGTGAATTTGCTTTCGCAAATATACACATATGACGTTTATTTTCACGTTCCAAATTTTATAAATGTTCTCAGAGCGTCAACCCCTTTAAAAAGGATTTTTTCTAGTTATGAAGTTAATATGCAGTGATTCACCAACCCAATAGAAAGCCTCACCAACCCCACACCATCAAACGCTTTAAAAATCCTGCAATACCTAAAAACCACTAACCTCTACTTAAACATATAAAAGAAGCACCCAACGTACACATACAATACTCAAACCCTATATATATTTAAAGTTTTTAAAAGGATATACATATGTAAATATGTTAAAGATGTAAATATCCGTAGTCTAAAGTACCACGAGCTGAAGGCCATAGTTGCCATAGCCTTAAGGAAAAAAAACGCTAGCATATAATTTTAACTATAAGCTAAATTTAAATAAATAAATAAATATGCAGTAATTATATTAGGTAATAAAAATTCATAAGTATAGGAGTATTATGTAAGGTTCTTATATCTAATATAAAATGTTGTTCTTCTATCGTCATAAAAACTGAAAGTAAATGGCCTGAAGTTTAGGTATAAAATATTTGAATAAATTAAAATTTTATACATACCCGCATCATTTTTGCATAAAGAATGTATTAACCCAAAAGCTGCAAATCATCTTTCTTGATGACTTTTGAGAAAGTTCGACTTTGATATCACCGGAAACTATTAAAGGCGAATTATTTATATCCAATATTGATGTTTTTTGGAAATCAATTGTCCATGTTTTTAATTCCTGCATAAAACAAAATTATATTATTAGAATGCACAGCTTCTTTTTGTAAAAAATCCATATTCTTCAAAATACTGTTTTTTGATGACAATGTTTAATTGTTACGATTAACATTGAGTAAAGTGTTAAGACATTAAAACATAGTGAAAAGTTAAGTTATGAGGGCTTATTGTCAGTTAATCTCGAATTCATGGTTTCCTACTATGCGGTTTATTGTATGTTTTTTTTGTGTCATTCAGTTTTGTCTCCTTTTGCTAAGTAATAATTTATTTAGGTGAGATTGTTTGCCGTTTGTATGCTGCTATCCTGCATTTACTATTACACAATGCGTACTACTAACTAATACAACAGGCAGCGGTTATATTCATAGAATATTTGAAGTCCCATCATCTTAAAATTAGAGATAAATATTTAAAAATATTTTAATAGGCGAAAATATTTAAATACTTACTTTATTCAGTTAATAAATACATAATTATAATATAATAAATATTCAAATTATTTATTATACAGCCAAGAAAAGGAAGGATAAATCGTTTTAAACGTGATGTCTATCATATCAAATACTATCGTTAAGGTAGCCTTCAAAATTCGTTCATTGAATCTGATATGTCCAAATTGAGATTATTATCATTTTTTTTTTTTTGTACATTATTAAAATAATAACCATGATTAATAGGTCATTTACAGTTAAATAAAGAGTAGGAAAAATAATATAACCCGTTTGTTGCTTAAGTATTAAAATAGTTCGCTCCAACGACTTTTGTAATTTGTAATTCGTGATTATTATTTAATTCAACATATATTAGAAATAGTAGATAAATAACATACTTACATGCGCCTTAAGTTTCTCTGCTGGAGACTCTTGTCTGTCGAAAATTGAACATTGCACTGTACCAAGATTATGCAAGTAATTTGCCTCAGTAAAACGGATTTCAGAAATCTATAAGAATATCTTTTAAAGTGCTGACAGATAACTAGTATTTATATGTATGTACAATACTTACGTAATGACTGACTACTTCATAATGTATATCTGGGATTAAATTTGAATAATACTGAACATATCTACGTTGAGATGGAATTGTAACACCTTTCCGATCAATTGTACGTTTTTCATCATAAAAAGCCAAGGCTTCATCTGCTGTATTCAAAAATTTACTATGAACCAAGTAGGCACATATCATTGTACCTGTTAATTAGAAATTTTGTTAAATTTTAAAACGAAAATCTGTTGAAGACTTCATAACGTTACATATAATTATACCATACATATAATTATTAAAGCGGATGGGCTTTACACACTGATCAAATTTGAACTTTTGACTTTGGATGCAAATATCTAAGTCAATAATGCATATACACAATTTTTAAACAAGTAAAAAGGCTCTAGTCGAGACGGTTCGACTACGAGATACCCAGAACCCTGAAAAAAAAAGTAATCTCTTCATCTTACGCACGTGTAAGCGCGCTCTGCTAACTGCGCAGTTGCTGCCGTGGCTTGAACTATACTATTCGTACTATACTTTAAACGCTAATAACTTCATTCCTTAATGGATGATCGTCATGAAACTGAATTCAGAATATACTAATAGCATCCAAACGTGTATATTTGCCAAATTTCAAGTCTCTAGTAATTGAAATGCGATTTTTGCATATTGGTAGCGAGGGGGGCGTGGCATCCAAAATCTGCGTATCCATAATATCTATCTAAATATATAAATTTAAGCTAGCTAACTAGCTTAAACGATGTAAAAGTTATGCCCAAAAAACGTAAAAAATGGAAACGAATTTTCGATTTTATATCGATAATTTGGAAATGGGATGAGCTATCGAAAAAACAAAATAAACTCGTATTGCGTATCTGACATACATTCATTTAAATGCTCTTTAGCTTTTGTAGTTTCCGAAATCTCGATGTTCATACGGACGGACTGACGGACAGGGCTCAATCTAATTTTTTTTTGTGCTGATCAAGAATATATATACTTTATGGGGTCTGCGACGCCTCCTTCTGCCTGTTACATACATTTGCACAAAACCATTATACCCTGAATTCCCATTTTCAATGGGTTCCTGGTATAAAAATCACTATATATTCAGGTCCTATTTGCCACGCCCCCAATGGTCGTAGACATATAACTTCTTCTTAGAATCATAACATTCTCACATGTCAAATTTCAGCGTTCTAGCTTTAACGGTGTAGAAGATACGTTTTTCCCGATTTGCCACGCCCCCCAATGGGCGTAGATATATCCGCCATAGCTTTTTGATATACATTCCAAATCGCAACTCTCTTGCTCATCATCTAGTATAATCACTGGCCTATGGGCGCAAGAGTTTTCCGATTTGCCACGTCCTTAGTGGGCGGATCGGAAAAATTTTTACACTTTATAATTCGGGAGCATATATGAGTATATATTCCAAATTTCAAGTCTCTAGCTCTAATAGCGCCGAAAAATAGTGCGTTCATACGGACAGACGGACGGACAGCAAGACGGACATTGCACAAACCCAATATACTTTCTTCCCTTTGGGAACAAAGTATAAAAAACCCCTTCGAAGAACCAATAATATTCCAAGAATTCTTCGCTTCGGTTCTGCACGCGTAACGAACTGTACACGTACAAACACAAGAACGCAAATGTAAGCGTCTTGCTGTCTCGCTTGCTCTGCGACATGGGTTATGTTATGATAACTTATTTGAAGAATAATAGTTATTGTAGATGTAGTAGATATTGTATACAGATTCAGATTATCACCATGACATCAAGAGCTATAAGATTCACTATTTGCCAAAAATAAATAAAGTATTTGCCATTTTTATACCCTGAGCCCATTGAAAATGGAAATCAGGGTATAATGGTTTTGTTAACTGTATGTAACAGGCAGAAGGAGGCGTGGCAGACCCCATAAAGTATATATATTCTTGATCAGGGTGACGAGAAAAGTTGATATAGCCATGTCCGTCTGTCCGTCCGTCCGTATGTATGAACGCGTCGATTTCCGAAGATACAAAAGCTAGAGAGTTCATTCTTTTTGTGTTAGGTCCGTATATTGCACGCGCAGTACGAGTTTGTTTCAGAAATTCGATAATTTGTATATTTGCAAAGTTATCGATAAATGAATTTATCGGGAACCAGTTATAAAATTCTAGCTAATTCATCTTTAGAGTTAGAGTGTCCAAGTCTTCTGCATATATATAGATACTAATTTAATACAATTTTGGTTTTTATCAGATTTTGGATTCCAATCCCCACCCCCCTCCAAATGTGTAAAAAATGCATTTCAAATACTAGAGACATGCAGTTTGGTTTAGCATATAGATATGAATATCATAATCATAATCTGAAGATATCAATACGATTGTCCATCTAGAAACAGAATTATTAATCAATGAAGTTTTCGCAGCAAAACCCATGTGGCGCAGCAACAAACGCAGCGAGACAGCAAGACGCTTGCAATGCTTACACACATACATGCCTACAAGCGTAGATCAGCGTATGTGTGGGTATGTACAGTTTCTTATTCGTGCAGAAACGAATCGAATAATTCTTGGAATAGTATTCGTTCGAAGATGGGCTCAGGGGATTTCGTAGTCGAGCAGTCTCGACTACAGCTTTCTTAATTGTTTTTTTTTTTTTTAATTTTTCATTTTTTAATAATGTGTAAAACTAAAAAATGAGAACAGGACAGTTCCAAAGCT
The DNA here is from genome assembly GCA_030914385.1 of Drosophila antonietae. Lineage (NCBI taxonomy): Eukaryota > Metazoa > Arthropoda > Insecta > Diptera > Drosophilidae > Drosophila > Drosophila antonietae. The sequence continues at coordinate 111,470 of JAUESO010000237.1, forward strand.
TATTTCAACCGCTTATGAAATAACATTATTTAACACCACCCTTTTGGTTAACTGTCATTTTAACGCTTTTTGGGATAGATTCCACAAACTTTTTGTTGACTCTTGACTAACTTTTTCCATTAAATAATGAAAAAATATTTTTTTAAATAAATGAATTAATTTATATTAATTTAAACAGGCAGATTTTGGGTTTCTTTACACTTAAATATTCATACTCTCTGTCCCTTTTTGGATTTTGAATATACAGTATGTCGATTAATTGTTTGCAAAACGAAGACAGTCATACAAATGCGACTTTGACATCATATTTTACTAGGAAAGACACTTTTTACAGCGTTCTTCTTATATGTATTCTTAATTATACTTAATAAAAAAATACTGAGAATAGCAACAGAAACATATAAAATATAACAAAACAAAAAAAAAAAAAATAGCAAATATTGACTGTCTATTAATTGTTTGCAAAATGCAAACATTAATATTGCCAGACCTGTATCATTTGAAGATCAATATCGAAATGGCTAATAGTTGGTATGCCCTCCATTAGCTTCCATTACACATCTGAGGCATTGACTTTATTAAGGCATTCATGTCGTAGTGTTGGGGTACTTTGCGCCACTCCTCGTTTATGCAACGAATCAAGTCAACTTTTGATGTTGGACTTCGTTTGGCCACTTTTTTCTTAAGTAATGCTTACAAATTCTCAATAGGATTGAGATCCGTCAATTACTTTGCTGCAATTATAAAGTAGCCAAGTGCGACACAGCAGCGATTTGTGCTTCGGATCATTGTCCTGATACAGCTTGTATCTGAGCTTACTAGTGTTTTCTGGATCAAGGAAGGAAAAATTTCTCGCACTTTCTGTCAATTCTTTCTTTAAAATGTCAAAATAATACTCTTTTGTGATGGTATCGTTGAAAATTCGCACCTGCCCTACACCTTTGGAAGAAATACAACCCCACACCATGACTGAAAGCTTGCCAAACTTAACAGTAGGCACTATATTCTTGGCCTGGAGTGGTGGTTTTGGTTTCCGCCAAACTTTTCCAGGGTCATCATAATATAGCATGATCTTCGTTTTTTAATATTTATAGCTATGTATATGAGATGAGTATCTGTGGAAATTAAGTACTTTTTTCTCAGTATCAGGGCATACTGTCTTATGAAGGTTTATTTGAATATCAACAACCAACTTTCAGAGGCTTGTTTGGAGATTGTTTTCCACGGTGTTGAGAATTTTTAAACAATCCCGCCGAGAGAGCTCTGCTGGTCTGCCTTTAGAGCTGTTTAATTCTAGTCTATTTTCTTTTTCTGGTCAACTAATAATATTATATTATATACATATGTGTAATAATATTGAACACTTCAGCCGGTGGCCTTTCCTTTGTTATAATTAAAATACACTAATTGTATCAAATTATTATCAGTGTGTTTACCAGGCTTTGCAAATTCAAATTATATAAGTAGTAGTGATTTCAATAAATTATTTAAGCGAATAAATTCACGGAAGACGAGAAATAATGACGCTATCAGCCGTACTTGTCCCGTTAGCTTGTTTCCCCTTCTTCCTCCAACTACTGCTTGCATTTTGCAAATAATTAACAGACAGCCAACATTTGTTGTTTTTATACACTGCGCCCATTGAAAATGGGAAATCAGGGTATAATGGTTTTGTTAAATGTATGTAACAGGCAGAAGGAGGCGTGGCAGACCCCATAAAGTATATATTCTTAATCAGGGTGACGAGAAAAGTTGATATAGCCATGTCCGTCTGTCCATCCGTCCGTCCGTCCGTCTGTCCGTCTGTCCGTCTGTCTGTCTATCCGTATGTTTGAACGCGTCGATATTCGAAGATACAAAAGCTAGATAGTTCATTATTTTTGTGTTAGGTCCGTATATTGCGCACGCAGTACGAGTTTGTTTCAGAAATTCGATAACTCGTATATTTACAAAGTTATCGATAAACGAATGTATCGGGAACCAGTTATAAAATTCTAGCTAATTCATCTTTAGAGTTAGAGTGTCCAAGTCTTCTGCATATATATAGATACTAATTTAATACAATTTCGGTTTTTGTCAGATTTGCCCCACCACCCCCCAAATGTGAAAAAATGCATTTCAAATACTAGAGACATACAGTTTGGTTTAGCATATAGATATGAATATCATAATCATAATCTGAAGAAATCAATACGATTGTCCATCTAGAAACAGAATTATCAATCATCAAAGTTTTCTCATCAAAACCCATGTGGCGCAGCAACAAAGGCAGCGAGACAGCAAGCCGCCTGCATTGCTCACACACATTCATATGTACAAGCTTACAAGCGTGTGTGTGCTCGTGTTTTTGCATGTATAGTTTCTTACGCGTGGAGAATCGAAACGAAGCATTCTTGGAATCATATTCATTCCAAGAAGGGCTCTGGGGATTTCGTAGTCGAGCAGTCTCGACTACAGCTTTCTTACTTGTTTTATAATGATTTCTGTAGCTTTTAACAAAACCATTATACCCTGATTTCCCCTTTTCAAGGGCTAAGGGTATAAAAATACTTAGAAATACCATAAAAAGAAGTAAAACAAATAGTACAGACCACAATAAATGCCGAACTCATTGAAATACCAAGTTAACAGAAAAGGATGAAACGTGGATAGTTCGGCAAATAAAGTAAGTTTATAAAATTTCATTTCAACAGCAGGCTTTCAATTAGAAACAATCACATGTACACTAGTCGGCACAATTATTTTGACGAAAATAATCTCGTGTATTTTAAGCATAATTTTTAAACGGTTTTATTCAACTATTTTAAGTTAATTTTTTTATGAGTATATTTCAAATACAAACTTATAAATGAGCAAAATAATTATTTTTCATTGGAACTTAATAAACTATAATTTTTTTTTAATTCATGGTATGGCATAAATATTTTGACCAATGTTTAATACTGAAAAAAAAAATGTTTTTACCTAAAACAAAAATGTAATAAAGATTAATTTAATAAAAATTATATCCTCCTTTGGCGTCAATAACTTTTTGAGTCGTTGTGGCATTGAATCCACTAAATTTTTCAGAATTTCTGGAGTTATCTCTTCCCAAAGGGAAGTGAGCTCAGAAATCGTCTCTTGTCTTGATTTGTCTAAGGAAATTGTTCTTTTGCGTTTAAAAAGTGACCAGACGTTTTCAATGATATTTAAATCCGGACTCTGGGGTGGCCAATCCAAAGTAGAAACACCAACTTCACTCAAAAATTTTTGTATCATACGGGCTTTGTGGCATGGGGCGTTGTTCTGTTGCAGGATGAATGATTCCCCAATAAGCCTATCTCCGGAAGGGAATGCATATTCGTTTAACGTGTTCAAATAAGTGGTCTGATTCATTGAACCGTCGATCGGAACAAAGTCACCCAACCCAGTATAGGCAACACACCCCCAGAACATAACAGTTCCTCCGCCATGACACACTTTTTCAACAGTAGGCCGCATTTTTTTTCTTTGATTTGTGGGTATTCTAATGAAAAAATTTTTTTTTCAATCCATTATACTCAAATGAGCTTTCGTCTGTCCACAATACGCCTCTCCAAAACTCCTTTGGTTTGTTCACAAACTCGTGTGCAAAGGCCAGTCTTTTAATCTTGTTTGCCTTTGAGATGTACGGCACCTCCTTCGAACAATATGTTTTAAAATTACATTCCTTTAGACGTCGTCGGACTGTGCGCTCACTGATCGGGTTCTTCAAAGTTAAATTTATCAAATCTGCCCCACTTTGGGGCTTCAAAAACACATTTTTTTTAAATTCCCGTAACAGGTGTCGGTCATCAATGTGTGTGGTTTTGCGCTTTGCACCAAATCTTCTTAAATTTCGAAGATCGTTATGCTTTTTAAATTTATTTATTTGGTAGTGCATTAAATTCATTTGCAATCTCTTTTATTGCGGTTCCAGCTTAATTCCGCTGCTTTCCCCATTATTTTTTTAATAGTTTTAAGGGAAATTCACTTTATTTTATTATTTATAAATGTTAATTGAGTTAAACAAGATAATTGTGTTGATGTCAAGTGCTCAAAAGTGAATAGACAATTGAGAAAAGCTTTCGTCAAAATACTTATGCCACGCAAAAATTCGATGCTTGCATGCATTCTTATCAGTAGAAAGAGAATACATAAGCGAAACAACATAAAATTTGGCATACACACAGCTATTAATATATTTTTCTCTTTGCTCATAATTTTCGCACCGTTAGTTAACGGTATTCATCAATACTAGCTTCAATAGTCACAAAACGGTTTCGTCAAAATATATGTATATGCCGACTAGTGTATTGTGAAAATTTTTATTCAACTTCAACAGCAGGCATTTGTTCTTAAGATTGTAAGTTGAACTGTGTAAATGATGTGGATCGTGCATTTGAGGTTAAATTCACCATAGTCCAAAATCCCGAGAGCACGAAGTGCACACATCGGCGCCGCACTAGACATGCAAGACAGCAGCAAGTGTATTTACAGAACTTAAGCGAAGAAAGACTAAATATAATAAGAAACAAGTAAGAAAACTCTAGTCGAGAGTGCTCGACTAGATAATACCCTGAACCGAATTTTAATAAAATAAAATAATAATCTGTACTGTGATTGGCAATCGCAAGTAACAGACTAATCGTTTTACAGAACACAATTGAAGTTTCAGTGTGGATAATGTCTAAAATCTGTTAAACATGTTTTATTATTATTATACGCCTATTTATCACCATAGCTTAATAATTATTTTTTATTTTTGTCATAAAAATCTATTATAATTAAAAATAATTTCATTTTAATAACACTAAAAATAATTATTATTTCTTAATTTTTATTATAAAAAATTATAACTGTTACGGTCCCTGGTTATCAGTAAATCAAATGTATATGAGCAACAAACAACGAAATTCAGTTGCAAACACGGTTTGCAATTTCGAATTTATTAAAAAAAAAAAAATCAAACAAATATATCAATCCGTTCAATATATATAATAAATTTAAACTGTGTAGCGTTCGACACCATAAAAAGGTAAAGAAAAATTTTAGATAAACTAAAGTGAATTTGCATCCCAGGTTGTGAATATTGAAATTAAAAATATAATTATTGATTATAGATGATTATAGATGGAGAGAGAAAGTAAAGAATGAGGAGAACTATATATTGAAAAACATTGAAAGAATGCTGAGTGTTAGAAAAAGGAGAGATGGCTGGATGATGAACATGAAAGTCTGATCGAAAAGAGACGAAAATTGGATCATGTACGACAACAAAATAGACGACACAATCTAAAAGAAAACAAGTAAGAACGTTGCAGTTAGGCGCAACTAACTGCGATATACTTTGTTCCCATAGGTGCATTTTATTTATTTAATAAACATTTAATTAACGAAATATTTCGGCAATTAGAAAACGTACATGGCAAGCAACAAGCGTTTTTCCTACACGTACATACAGATTTACACATGTACACACTATACGAGTATACACACAATTTTCTATGTATGCATACAAAAGTTTGCATGCCAGAATATTCTAAGAATTGTGACTGAATTGGGAATTTTTCGATCATTACTTTAGTTTTGTCAGAGACGCTCTAGCAATGCCTTATTTGGTTTTAGTTAACAAATGTCAGGTCAGGGCAGTTAGTGCGTGGGTTCGAATTCCGCAGAAAACTTTTCTTCATAAATTATTTTTTTTTAATTTTTTTTATAATTGTATATTTATTTTAAAATGCTTGCTGCCAATTGATAATAATTTATAAACATACGCATATGAATTGTGCATTTAAGCAAAAACTAAAACAACTTTTCCGATTTGCCACGCTGTGTGGCAAGCAGTTTTTCTATGCATGCATATATGTATGTATGTGTACACAGATGTTTGTAAGTGTATACACATCCAAAAGTGTATACATATTGCAAGAATTGCGATTGTATTGTTTTGTTCTGTCACAAGCTGCTGATCAGCTGTGAATTTATTTAGGTTTAGCTAACGATTACATGTTGCTTTCAAAAGACCTATGTTCGAATCCCGGTGGAAACTTTTTATTTATTAATCAAAAACTTATCAATTTTATTTTTTAAATTAATTAATATTATTATATTTATGTTAAAATGCATTTTGCCATCTTAGCAATTGCTACTAAGCTATTATATGCATGAATTATGCAGTTGGCCACAACAAACTTCTTTGCCGATTTGCCACGCCCCCAGTGAGCGTTGACGCATTTTTTTTTTGGATGCAGCTAAGTAATGAAACTGTGAAGTTATATAGAAATAATAGTGGTAATATGGTATTCAATAATTATCTGCTGCAAGAAATTTCTACTATTGAACAAAGCAAACCAAGTACCTCTGCAGATCAAATACATACATCTTTGATGAAGCTTCTTGAAAAATTGTGTGAAAGAGAAAGAGAACCTATTAAAGATTGTAAAAGCATAAATTTGCACAAAATATGTGACAAATTTGTGCTTGTTCGAAGGAAAAAAAAATGAATTTGATCCAATGGTTACAGACATATGAAAGTGAATGTAATAGGTTAGGTATTAGCAAAGATGTAGAGAAAATTGAAGCTTTAAGACTACTACTCTATGTTAATTAAAAATACATTGAATTCTAAATGGGTAACGTGGAAAGAGAATTTTTTAGAAACTTTTTGAGATAGAGGTTGGTCTTCTGTCACCTATGCATTAAATTACAAATATATCTCAGGCTCACTTCTGGATTACGCTTTAAAAAAAGAACGTTTATTACTTGAAACTGATAAAGATATGAATAATACGACTGTAATAAACCTAATCGCCCATGGCCTACCAAAATTTATAAGAAACAAAATTGATAGACAAAATATCAAAGTTCCAGTTGCTTTATTTGGTGAACTGACAAAATATGAAGACATTGTTGAAACAAAATATGTAAAAATAAATGAAACCAAATCTAAATCTTTTAAAACAGAACCGAAATCCAAGTTTAAGCAACCTTGTAAGATATGTGAAAGCAAAGGAAATAAAAATAGATATCACCCAGTAGATTTGTGTTGGTTCAATGTCAAGGAAAACAAAAGCGCTGTACCAAAAAAAAGAATAAACTCAGTATTAGAAATTGATACAACAGAAGATCCAAAAAACTAAATATTCCCCCACTAATTGAAATTAATGTAGTACTAAATGGAAAGACTGAATGCAGGGGTATTTATGATCCAGGCCCGAATGTCACACTTATAAATTCTAACTTAGTGAAAATTAAACATTTGATGAAAGATAACCATAGGAGTACAATAAAAACAATTAGTGGAAGGGGTAAGACTGATGGTTTGATAAAATTGAATTCAAAAATACTTGATATAGAAGATAGAATCAATGCATTTGTATATAGCAATAATGATTTCAATTATGATATGATCCTGGGACTAGATACTATAAAGAGATTTGGATTGACTCATGACTCAAATTTAAACATCCATTTATAAAATGAGATAAAATCGGATATAAATAATGAAAATATATCGGAAAATTACAAAATTACTAATAAAAATAATATTAATAACAAGAAAGAAAACGAAAATGAAATTAAGCTAAAAGATGCTTTTGCTAAATTCCAAGTAAATTTCAATAAAGGCATTAATGTAAATGATTTCGATATTGATATTGAGCACTTGAATACCGATCAAAGAAATAAAATAAATTGTTTGTTAGATAATTATAAACATATTTTTGCCAAAGATAAGTATGATGTTGGTAAAGTACAAAACTATGAAGCGTTTAGCGACTGCTCGACTACGAAATCCCCTGAACCCTGCAAAAAGTGATACTCTTCTTCTTTACGCACTTATGAGCGCGAGCTCTGCTAACTGCGCAGTTGCTGCTTTGTCTTGGGGGTGGGTTGGGCTGAACTTTGGACGCTTATAACTCCATTTCTAAATGGACGATCTTCATGAAATTTTCAGAGTAGATCAAGAGTATCTAAATGTGCCAAATTGCAAGTCTCTAGTATTTGAAATGCGTTTTTTCCAAATTGGGGGCGTGTCATCCAAAATCTGAAAACTACAAAATCTGCGTATCTATAATATCTATCTAAATATATAAAGTTGAAGTCTCTAGCAAAAACGGTGTAGAAGTTATACCCAAAAAACCTTTAAAAACGAATTTTCGATTTTTTATCGATAATTTGGAAATGGGACGAGTTATCGAAAAAACGTATTGCGTAGCTAACATACGAGTGTTCATGTGAAATTTCAGCTCTCTAGCTTTTGTAGTTTCCGAAATCTCGACGTTCATACGGACGGACAGACGGACAGGGCTCAATCAACTTATATTTTTATGCTGATCAAGAATATATATACTTTATAGGGTCTGCGACGTCTCCTTTTGCCTGTTACATACATTTTCACAAAACCATTATACCCTGAATTCCCATTTTCAATGGGTTCAGGGTATAAAAATACTGTTACAAAAGACCTTAAAGATGTTCGTTAGAAGACAAAATGGAAATTGAAAAGCAAGTGGCTCAATTATTGAAACATAATTTAATTGAGGAATCCTACAGTCCATTTGCAGCACCAGTCACATTGGCTTATAAAAGAGATGAAGGGAAGAAGAGTAGATTATGTATTGATTTTAGAGACTTTGAACAAACTAATAGTACCTCAAGCACAACAATTCCCTTTGATTGAAGATCTAATGGCCAAGACCGTTGACTGTAAATATTTCACAACGCTGGATATAAACTCAGCTTTCTGGTCTATACCCTTGAGAATTCAAGATAGGCAAAGGACGGGGTTTGTGACACAAGAAGGTCATTATCAATGGACATGTCTTCCTTTTGGATTAAAAATATCTCCAGCAACATTTCAAGGAATTTTGGTGAACATAATTATAAAGTACAACCTCTCAAATTTTGTTGTAAACTACATAGATGATATCATGATTTTCTCAAAGACGTCAAAAAGACAATCAAAAAGCTCAAACCTTTATATACACCGAAGCAAGTATTAAAGATATTGGAGCTATTTAAAAACAAACACAAAATGATGGTACACAAAAACCAGTAACTTTTTTTTTCAAAAAAATTGAATGATACGCAGAAAAAGAAGAAAGCAATTTTTTTAGAATGTTTGGCCATTAAAGAATGCTTAAAATTCTGGCAACATTTGCTAATTGGAATCGAATTCATTGTATACACAGACCACAAACCATTAGAGAACTTAAACATAAAAAATAGAACAGACGATGAGTTGGGTGACATGACACACTATCTTTCGCAATATAATTTTAAAATCATATATAATCAGAATAGGAAAAAAAAGAAAAAACTCGTTTTGAGCGAAGAATATAGTAAAATACTTATAAAGAATATTAATAATGAGTTCTGCCATATTGGAATAAGTCAAGAAGCGAAAATGAAACCATTTTTATACAGCGCCATATTTATCAGCTAATATAAAACTAATCTGCAATAGCCAGTTCTTAGAAAGGGCCGAGGCTAACATGCCTGCAATTTTTTTTTATTTTTTATTTTATTTGTAATATGTCGACAAATCGTGAGTCAAACTAAAGAAAATTAAAATTATATAAACATAAAGCCTAACCAGAAGTACAAAACATTTAAAATAACAATAGTGTCACCAACCCGATGGAGGTGTTTTATTTGCCAGACCGGCCAGCTATGCCCCAATTCGCAGCCAAAAATGGTCAGTGATACTATTGAAACTAAGAAAAATAGAATGTGTTAATTGAAAACTTAAATTAGAGTTATAGGTTCTCTGGTATGATATTAACCTAACAATTTATAATAATTCTTAAAATAAAAAATTATTAGTGAGAAAAGAAAATTAATAAAAATACAAAATTAGAGATGAAGAAAGAAAATAAAGATAGGAATACAAAATATAAAAGTCTGCAGCATCCAAACTCAACTCAGGGCATTTCGAGTAACTACTTTAAGATGAGCTGAAAGCAATGATTTTATTAGAGGAAGAGAGAGCTCTGAGGAAAATACGTGATAATATTTTATTATAATTAACACATAAGACATGAAAAGCGTAATGTAATGAATAATCTGTGGTGCACTGTGGTAATTGCAAGGGGCGATAGTTCCTGGTAATTCGGGAAGGAACAGAAAAATGGATCCGCATTAACAAGCTGGGCGAGTTAATGTTACCAATGATTAAGTTGTGAAGGAATGTAATACCTAAAATTGTCCTACGATTAACTAATGATGGCAGGTCAATAAGTAGAAGCCTGCCTACTATAATAGGAAGGTAAACGCAAATTGTTGTCCCTTAAAGCAAAAAGTAGAAACTGTTTCTGGACCGATTCAATGCGATCCTGATACAGTTTATATTGCGGAGACCAAATAACTGAACAATATTCTAAGATAGGGCGCACAAGTGAAATAAATAAATGCTTCGTAATAAAAGGATCTTTAAATTCCTTAGACCATCGTTTAATAAAGCCAAGCATACATTTACCTTCATTTGTGATGGTGGAAATATGCAGATTGAAATTAAGTTTAGTGTCAAAGAGAACGCCAAGATCTTTGACGGTAAAAATGCGTTTTAAGGAAATATTATTAATATTATAGTCAACAATGTGTGGATTAGTTCGACAGAAGGTCATAGTCATACACTTAGAGTAATTTAAGTGCAATTGATTAACCTCACACCAACATTGAAATGCATTAAGGTCATCTTGAAGGTGTGCATGCTCAAGTAGACTATAATATGAGAAGCAAAGTTTTACATCGTCTGCATACATAAATATAGTTGAATGAGAAATACAACTTGGCAGGTCATTTATAAAAAGAGTAAAGATCCTAAATGACTACCCTGAGGAACACCCGACGTAACATAGATTAGTTTAGAAATTGATGATCTCAGCAAAACTCTGAGTTCTATCCTTTAAGTAGGATAAAATCCACGATAAAAGTTTAGGGGAAAATCCTAAGCGATCCAACTTTAAAATTAACAAGTGGTGGTGAGCTGAATCAAATGCTTTACTGAAGTCAGTATAAATAACATCAGTTTGCATTCTATTCGAAAAACTGTCTTTTACTGGGGAAGTAAATTCTAATAGATTCGTAGCGGTAGATCGATTTTGAAAAAACCCATGTTGCGCTGGATGAAGAATCGATTTACAAAAGTGTTGTAAGGATGAGGTTATTATTTTTTCAAATAACTTTGGAATTGTAGATAATTTCGCAATACCTCTATAATTGGAAATGTCAGATCTTCCGCCTTTTTTATGTAACGGAATAATAAAAGACTCTTTCCAACTTAAACGGAAAACCGAGGTATCCAAAGACAAATTAAACAATTTTAATAATGGTAACAGAAGAGCAGCACTACACTCTTTAATCATACAACTTGGAATATTATCAGCACCAGGAGAGAACGATGATTTCAGTGTCCTAATGGTTGCAACCAAGCAATCTGCTGAAATCTTAGGAATATTAACTGAATAAGATTCAGAAAAGGAATATGTATTTGAGTAATTAATTGAATCAACGGAAGAATAAGTTGATTGGAAAAATTTTGCAAAAAGATCAGAAGACTCTTGATCTTCACAAGATTTTTCCAAACCAAAGAAAAACAAGTAAGAACGTTGCAGTTATGTGAAGTTTTCCTTCACATACATACAGATTTTCACATGTACACACTATACGAGTATACACACAATTTACTATGTATGCATACAAAAGTTTGGATCAGCTGGTCAGCTGATCAGCTGTGAATTTATTTAGGTTTAGCTAACGATTACATGTTGTTTTCAAAAGACCCAGGTTCGAATCCCGCTGGAAACTTTTTATTTATTAATCAAAAACTTATGAATTTTATTTTTTAAATTCATTAATATTATTATATTTATGTTAAAATGCTTTTTGCCATCTTAGCAATTGCTACTAAGCTATTGTATGCATGAATTATGCAGTTGGCCACAACAAACTTTTTTGCCGATTTGCCACGCCCCCAGTGGGCGTAGACTCATAATTTTTTGCCAGTTCTTAGAAAGGGCCGAGGCTAACATGCCTGCAAAATTTGGTTGCTTACATTCCAAAAATGCGAAAATTACAGGGTATTTTTCGATATGCCACGCCCTCAAAGAGGCAGAAAATTATTTTTGGGGCATCGATAGAGGAGAACATTAGTAACTCAACCATCCAATTTTCAAGCTTCTAGCTCTAAAACTGTAGGAGATATAAACTTTTGCGGTTTGCCACGCCCCCTGTGAGCGTAGATATATCTACCATAGCTTATTAGTCTTGGGTTGTCAACCCGAGTGTACATGCAAAATTTCAAGTCTCTAGTGTCAATAGTGTTCAAAATATAGCACAATTTGAAAAATCACTATATATTCAGGTCCGATTTACCACGCCCCCAATGGGCGTAGACATAAAACTTTTTGATCGATCTTCTTAGAATCATAACATTAACTCACATGCAATTTCAGCGTTCTAGCTTTAACGGTGTAGAAGATACGTATTTCCCGATTTGCCACGCCCCAATGGGCGTAGATATATCCGCCATAGCTTTTTGAACTTGGGTTGTCACCCCGAGTATACATTTCAAATTGCAACTCTCTAGCTCATCATCTAGTATGATAACTTAACTATGGGCGGAAGAGTTTTCCGATTTGCCACGCCCCTAGTGGGCGGATCGGGAAAATTTTTACACTTTATAATTCGGGAACATATATGAGTATATGTTTAAAATTTCAAGTCTCTAGCTCTAATAGCGCCGAAAAATATTGCGTTCATACGGACAGACGGACAGACGGACGGACGGACAGACGGACAGACGGACGGACATTGCACAAACCCAATATACTTTTTCCCCTTCGGGAACAAAGTATAATGAGGTTGGCAAACCAGAAGATTTACGCTTAGAATTTACAAAAGTGTAAAATTGTTTCGGATCACGAGAAAACTGGCGTTTGACACGTACAAGATAATTCTCATAGCAGCGAGAATTTAAGATATTAAAGTTAGACTTGGCTATAGAATATTTAGTCCAATCAACAGCCGAACCAGACTTTTTAAAATTTTTAAAATATTTTGATTTAATATTTCTTAAATTAGAAAGCGTCTTAGAAAACCAGGGCGGCTTATTCAGAACAGGCGAATTACTACTGAGGGGAACACATACATCAATAATAGAATCTAGAGTTGAGTAGAAAAGGGATGTTGCTAGATTAACATCAACCGACTCATATAAACTTGACCAGTCAGCTGAACTAATCAATTCGTTTAGCAAGACAAAATTGCATTTGCGAAAGCAACGCCTACGATTTGAAGGTGCTTCTGATACAGGTATTGGATTCCTAACAGATAAAGAAACCTCTAAAGTGGGATGATAAATATCCTCTGGTAAACAAAAAGGATTTGATCTCGATGGAATCATTATTTGTGAACACAAGATCAAGCGAGCGATTCTGATGATTAGAAATAGAGTTCATCTGAAGCAAGGACAGGTTGAACAATTCATCAAAAAAATAGTGATCTAGTGTCGGAATAAGGTAGTTTACATTACAAGGTAAAGACCATGAAGTATTGGGAATATTAAAATCACCCAACACAAGAAACAAGTCATTATCATTGGTATGTCCATAAATTTCTTTAATACAAGTTATGTGATGCTCATAAACTTGTAAATCAGAAGAAGGAGGAATATATGAACATGTAATAAATAATGAACACGATGGGAGAGTTAATTTAACACCAATAATCTCCACATCATGAAGGGAGGAAAATGTAAACAATTCCGAGAGGATACTGGACTTAACAGCGATTAAAACTCCACCACCTCTACGGTTTAAGCGATCAAGTCTATAAATAGTGTAATTACTAGACAGAATTTCACTATTATGTATACTATGACTTAACCATGTTTCTGTTAAGGCAATGAGATCAAATGAAGAACTGAAACTATTAAGGAATATGCTTTTAAGCTTAGAGTTTATACCCCGAACATTTTGGTAGATTAGGGACAATTGAGAAAAGTCTAATTTATTTCTTAGTTTTTTGGTGCAGTTTTTGATGAAGATTGCACCGAAGGTATATTCAACGCTACAGGAGTTGATCTATTACGATTCTTTGGTTTGAATTCATGCACAACCATATGTGGAGGCCAAAATTTGGGATCACATATAGTTGTGAAATATTCCACTGGTACATTTAACTTAAACGAAGAAATTTCAGGAGTCGAGAAATTAAACTTCGATATGGAAACAGAAACATTCATAGAGGTCTTACAGCAAATGTATGAAGATATTGCTTCACATGTTGTATCCGCCGAAAGCCTAGATACTTACATTCCAAAAATGCGAAAATTACAGGGTATTTTTCGATATGCCACGCCCCGAAAGAGGCAGAAAAATTATTTTTGGGTCATCGATAAAGGAGAACATTAGTAACTCAACCATCCAATTTTCAAGCTTTTAGCTCTAAAACTGTAGGAGATATAAACTTTTGCGGTTTGCCACGCCCCCTGTGGGCGTGGATATATCTACCATAGCTTATTGATCTTGGGTTGTCAACCCGAGTATACATGCAAAATTTCAAGTCCCTAGTGTCAATAGTGTTCAAAATAAAGCACAATTTGAAAAATCACTATATATTCAGGTCCCATTTACCACGCCCCCAATGGGCGTAGACATATAACTTTTTGATCGATCTTCTTAGAATCATAACATTAACTCGCATGCAAATTTCAACTTTCTAGCTTTAACGGTGTAGAAGATACGTTTTCCCCGATTTGCCACGCCCCCAAATGGGCGTAGATATATCCGCCATAGCTTTTTGAGCTTGGGTTGTCACCCCAAGTGTACATTCCAAATTGCAACTCTCTAGCTCATCATCTAGTATGATAACTTAACTATGGGCGGAAGAGTTTTCCGATTTGCCACGCTCTAGTGGGCGGATCGGGAAAATTTTTACACTTTATAATTCGGGAGCATATATGAGTATATGTTTAAAATTTCAAGTCTCTTGCTCGAATAGCGCCGAAAAATATTGCGTTCATACGGACAGACGGACAGCAAGACGGATATTGCACAAACCCAATATACTCTTTTTCCCTTTGTAAGGAGTATACAGAGTATAAAAAAAAGAAGCAAAATAGTCCAAAAAGTCTTCTTACGGCATGAATATAGTTAGAGGGTAGCACGGAAAAAGCCTTTGCTATCAGAAGCATACGTAGAAAAGCGTTTTAATTTTGCTGTCAACATGGCTAGTCACCCCGTAGAATATTGGGATGACGTCATATTTTGTGACGAAACAAAAATTATGCAATTTTATAACGATGGGCCTCCTAGGGTATGGCGCAAGCCATTGACTGCGCTTGAAAACAAAAATATAATTCCGACTGTAAAGTTTGGTAAACTTTCTGTTATGAATTGGGGGTGTATATCAAGCAAAGGAGTCGGAGAAATAAAAATTTTAAAATCAAATTTGCAAACAAGTGCGGCCAACTTCGGCTTTATGAGCAGCAACAAGCCAAATCTTAAATTTTATCAGGATAACGATCCCAAGCATAAAGAGATCAATGTCCGCACTTGGCTGCTTTACAACTGTGGCAAGGTGATTGACACTCCCCC
>JAUESO010000238.1:0-26573 GCA_030914385.1 Drosophila antonietae
ACGCAAGTAGACACGAAACGCATGAAGTGCGAGCTGTCCTTGCAAGAGAACCATCCTAGTCCGAGTGAAGTTATGCCGAACACCCAAACGTATTTGGCTGCTAATACGCAAAGAGTCCTCCTCGGCACGGCGGGTGGTCAATATATGCCACTTCGGAGCCATCTATCCCGCCCGTGCTTTAGTCGACTCAGGGTCCGAAACGACTTTCATTTCTGAACGACTATTCCGTAGAGATCAAGTTGCCTTTCACATCCGTGAAAACACAGGTTTCCAGCCTGAAATCAAGCGATTACGGCCGACGCCCAAAAGCTTTGCAACTTTGATATTGGTTCTCCGTTGAAACCGGACATTGCGAATTAAAGCTTCCGCTCTCGTAATTCCAAAACTTGTCGGCAACCTCCCTTCGTCTCCGATTCCGCAACACTTGTTGAACATTCTTCCGAATATTCAGCTAGCTGATCCCAAGTTTCACAAGAGTTCGGAAATTGATATCCTTATAGGAGCGGATATCCTTCCGTCTATTATGCAGGGAGGCTGCCATCCTCAAATTTGTGGACCTCTACTAGGTGTAGAGACTGTTTTCGGCTGGGTACTCTCAGGCCCACTGACGCAAGCGCCACCGGAAACTGTCTCCTCCTTCCCACCACAAGTTTTCGTCGGTTCCAGCTATGCTATTGACAGTATTATGCGCTGTTAATAACATAACTCGGACTCCAGTTCTCCTACTGGTTCGCAATCGGGAATTATTCTTCCTACTTTCGTTGCTAGACACTTAACTACATTTAACTAATGAGAAAAAAGACACAGCTTGTCATTCAATAAAGTCGAGGAAATACAACCACGATTTTGTATTTATCATCGGGCCGCCACTGCATCACCATTGTTATTTTAATTGTTTTAAAATTTTTAAAATATATAATGGAATGTAATGAGAGTTTCAGCATATGATCTACATATTCTATTTAACATTTTAGGTTTTTTTTTAGAAATCATAACTCTTTTACAATTAGCTTTACATGCCCAAATATGTACATACATATGTACAGCCACACGCTGATCTGCGATTGTACACATATACATACATACGTACATATGTACATATGTATGTATGTGCGCCCGCAATGCGTCTTGCTTTGTCGCTGCCTTGCTTGCTGCGCCACATGGGTTTTGATGAGAAAACTTTGATGATTAATAATTCTGTTTCTAGATGGACAATCGTATTGATATGTTCAGATTAAGATTATGATATTCATATCTTTATGCCAAACCAAACTGTATGTCTCTAGTATTTGAAATGCATTTTTTACACATTTGGGGGTGTGGGGGCGAATTGGGGACCGGAATCAAAAATCTGACTGACAAAATCTGAATCTGAAAAAAACCGAAATTGTATTAAATTGGTATCTATATATATGCAGAAGACTTGGAGACTCTAACTCTAAAGATGAATTAGCTAGAATTTTATAACTGGTTCCCGATAATTTCAGTTATCGATAACTAAGCAAATATACAAGTTATCGAATTTCTGAAACAAACTCGTACTGCGCGCGCAATATACGGACCTAACACAAAAAGAATGAACTCTCTAGCTTTTGTATCTTCGGAAATCGACGCGTTCAAACATACGGACAGATGGATGGACGGACGGACATGGCTATATCAACTTTTCTCGTCACCCTGATCAAGAATATATATACTTTATGGGGTCTGCCACGCCTCCTTCTGCCTGTTACATACTTTTAACAAAACCATTAGACCCTGATTTCCCATTTTCAATGGGTTCAGGGTATAATTAAAATAAATAAAATAAAAATAGGTAAAGAAACAAGGAAGATATTAACAATATTGAAAAGATAAATTAAAAGAAGAGCTATAATATAGAATATTTTAATAGGATTGAGAAATCACTGCAAGCTACAATAGCAACATAATGTAGCTTATGCCTGTGCATTGCGAGTGATTTCCCTAAGGTGTGCTAAAAGCAACGATTTAATTTTAGGAAGAGAGAGCTCTAAGGAAAATACGTGATAATATTTATTAAAATTAACACACAGAACATGAAACGCACTATGCAAAGAATAATCCGTAGTGCATATAGGTAAATGAAGCGGACGATAATGTCTAGTTGTTTGGGACGGAACCGAGAAATTAAGACGCATCAACAAAAAGGACGAATCAATATTACCGTTAATTACTTTGTGCAAAAAATCAATTCCTAAAATTGTTCTGCGATTCATTAACGATGGAAGATCAATGAGCTGAAGCCTACTATGGTAGGACGGTAATCGTAAATTACTGTCCCAGTTAAGATCCCTTAGGGCAAAAATAAAAAACTGTTTTTGGACTGATTCAATACGATCTTGATACAGTTTATGTTGCGGAGACCAAACAACTGAGCAATACTCTAAGATAGGACGTACAAGCGAAATAAATAATTGTTTGGTAATAAAAGGATCTTTAAATTCCTTAGAACAACGTTTAATAAAGCCAAGCACGCTTTTGGCTTCATTTATGATGGTAGAAATATGAAGATTAAAATTAAGTTTACTGTCAAAGAGAACACCAAGATCTTTGACTGTAAAGATGCGTTGTAAGGAAATGTTACTAATTTTATAGTCAACAATATGAGGAATAGAACGACTGAAAGTCATAGTCATACACTTTGAGCAATTTAGGTGCAACTGGTTCACCACACACCAAGATTGAAATGCATTAAGGTCATCTTGAAGTTGTAGATGTCCATTTGCACTGGAGTATGGAAGGCAAAGTTTTACATCATCCGCATACATAAATATGGTAGAATAAGAGATGCAACTAGGAAGGTCATTTATAAAAAGCGAAAAGAGTAATGGTCCTAAATGGCTACCTTGAGGAACACCATTCGAAACAAAAATACATTTAGAAGTAGCTGTTCTCAACAAGACTCTTTGGGTTCTACCATTCAAATAGGATGAAATCCAGGACACAAGTTTAGGAGAAAATCCTAAACGTTCAAGCTTCAGAGTTAGTATCTGATGATTAACTCTGTCAAATGCTTTACTGAAATCAGTATAAATAACATCAATTTGCATTTTTTTAGAAAAACTATCATTGACAAGTGAAGTGAATTCGAGTAAATTCGAGGATGTTGATCGATTCTGAATAAAACCATGTTGGGATGGTTGAATAATCAATTTGCAGAAATATTGCAAGGTTGATGTTATAATTTTTTCAAATAGCTTCGGAATAGCAGATAATTTCGCAATACCTCTGTAATTGGAAATATCAGATCTTCCACCTTTTTTATATAGAGGAATGATGAAAGACTCTTTCCATATTGAAGGGAACACAGAAGTTTCCAAAGATAAATTAAACAGTTTTAGCAATGGTGATTGAAGAGAAACACTGCACTGTTTAATGATACAACTTGGGATATTGTCAGCACCAGGGGAGAAAGATGACTTCAGCGTCTTAATGGCTGTAGCTAGAGAGTCTGCAGTAATATTAGGAGCATAAATAGAACCATAATAAGGAAGTGAATATGAATACGAATCACTATATAGATCAACAGAAGAGTAAGTAGATTGAAAAAAATCTGCAAAAAGATCTGAGGAATCCTGATCAGTACAAGTTTTTTTAGCACCAAGGACAAATGAGGACGGCAAACCAGAAGGCCTACGCTTCAAGTTTACAAATGTTTAAAATTGTTTAGAATCTCGAGCAAACTGTCGTTTGCAACGCACAAGGTAATTCTCATAACACCGAGAATTTAAAAGACTGAAGTTTGACTTGGCAATGGAATATTTCGACCAGTCAGCACTTGAACCAGACCTTTTAAAATTTTTAAAACATTTAGTTTTAATGTTTCTTAAATTCGAAAGAGTCTTAGTAAACCATGGCGGTTTATTTGAACTGGGCAATATGCGACAGAGAGGGACGCACACATCCAGAATAGAGTTTAGGGTAGTATAAAAAATCGATGCTGCCAAATTAATATCAACCGACTCATAAAGAAGAGTCCAGTCAGTTGAATTAATTAAGCAAAACAAAATTGCATTTACGATAACAGCGGCTTAAATTAGAAGGTACAGATGAATAAGTTGGAGGATTATCAATAGATAATAAAACCTCTAAAGTGGGGTGATGCAAATCCTCTGGTAAGCAGAAAGGAGTTGATCTCACGACATTAATGATGGAGTCATGATTAATGAATACAAGATCAAGCGTGCGATTCAGATGGTTAGAAATGGAATTCATCTGAAACATAGAAAGATTAAACAATTCATCAAAAAGATAGTGATCAATTGTCGGAATAAAGTAATTTGCATTACAAGTTGAGGATCAAGAAGTGTTAGGAATATTGAAATCACCCAACACAAGAAGAAAGTCTCTATCAGTTACATGTTCATAAATTTCTTTAATACAGGTTATATGTTGAGCATAAACCTGCATTTCAGAAGAGGGAGGGATATAAGAACATGTAAAAAACCAAAGAGCTCGATGGGAGCATTAATTTAACCCCTATAATCCTCACATCATGAAGATAGGAAAAGGTAAATAATTCGGAGTGGATACTGGATTTAACAGCAATTAACACCCCACCACCTTTACGCATCGAACGATCAAGTCTATAAATAGTGAAATTACTTGCAAGAATCTCACTATTAAGAATGTTATGATTTAACCATGTTTCAGTGAAGGCAATAATGTCATATTGAACACTAAAACTATGCAAGTATAGACTTTTAAGTTTAGATTTCAAGCTACGTACATTTTGGTAAATGAGTGAAAGCTGAGAAGAAGAATGAATCATATTTAGTTTTTTGGTGTAATACTTGATGTTGATTGCACCGAAGGTAAATTCACAGAAATAGGATGAGATTTGTTTCGATTTTTAGGTTTAAATTCATGGACAACTACATGAGGTGGCCAGAATTTGGGATCCCATATTATTGTGAAGTACTCAAGCGGCACATTGATCTTGAATTAAGCAATTTCTCGCGGAGTCGCAAAACTAAACTTCGATATAAAGACATTGGCCGAGATCTTGCTTGAAATAAAGCAGATACTGCCTCACATGTCGTATCCGATGAAAGCCTAGATAAGAAAACTTGCTTTCGAGGAGAGACGACAGATAAGGTAATGCCAGGAGTGGCCGATTTATTGTCACTCTTAGTTTGAGCAATAATTGGTGAGGAGTCCAATTTTTGAACAGAGACTTGAGTTTCAATAGCAGCAACGACAGGGGAAACAGAAGATTCATAAACTACTGGTATAGGATAAAGAGAATTAGGCGCAGAGGACAAAACAGAAGCACACGATGAGGGTGGAGCAAGCAAGTTCGGTGACGGTATTGGTACAGAAGGAGGTACCAATAACAGTGGAGTCTCCGAATGTGGATGTGGACTTTCAAAATTATACTGGTTTAAAATCTCTTCAGCAGCAGCCATCTCACTGGATAATTGCTTAGAGATCTTTCTCAGTTTTAAAAATTGAGCCCTCACAGCACTATACATATTGGAAAAATTTATTTGTTTTTCCAAACCGATCGGACAAGACCAGCGTATGCCACCAATACCAATTTTGGCAGTGGACATGATCTTGTCAAAATCACGCCTAGTAAGACCTGCACACTTAGTACGCATCATATTTTCGCACAACCAGCTATTTACAAATTGCGCTTGTGCAGCATCACTTGCCAGCCTGAATGTGCATGATTTTTTGCAACAACTCATATTGGCAACTGGGATGAAAAGCAAATGTGCAGAAAAAAAACGGAAAATAAAAACAGAGAGAATGTAAATATATTGAGAGAGCAAGTGCAACGACAAAACAGCCGTTAGAGAGCAAGTACACAGCGAGAGAGTAAACTTGCACAGCACGAAATTAAGAGAGGGAAAAAACAACAATAGTAAGCAAGATCAAAATTACAAGCACTAACACTAACAAACGTTTTGAGAGTAAAGTAGGGAGAGCGCCAAAACAAAATAGAAGCACTAAAGCAAAATGCAAAAGAATGCTAGTAAACAAGACACCAGCTGCACCAAACTTCAAAATTAAAAAGCAATTTACCAAATTCACAGAATATCACGGATCAAACCTTGAACAGGAATATGACAACACTTGCAATAATTAAACCCGCGATTGTGTGAAACTTTAATAAAATCAATTTAATATGACAAAATAAGAAAATTTGCAGAGCAAAAATAAAACACGTCTGATAACTCTCACTGAGAACTAATATCCTTTTCTCAGGAAGAGACAAATATCGCGTCGGCTAGAGCCCCGTTTTGAGCAGCGAGTGCTGAGTGAGTTTCGGCGAAAAATAGAAAAGACTGACGACTGCCAGAGAACGAGACTCACTCTCACTCTGATTCTGAACTTGGAAGCGAACGGATCAACTGTGCGAATGTGAAAACCCCTAAGAAATAAAATATAAAATCGATCACTTCTATAAATTACGTATTTTATTTACAAAAGAATTATTCTACTTATACACAACCTCGGCCACGATTGGGTCGCCCATGCTCCCGAACGGCGCTGCCGGTGAACAACGGAAAACAGCGGAAAATTAATGTTACCACCAACATTACTACTGGTACTGTAAGGGTATGTAGCGGCATCCGTCAAAATGTGCAAAAAAAAAAAAAAAAAAAAAAAAAAAAATTACATATACAAACAATACAATATACATATACATACATACATGTGCATACATTTGCATACATACGATTGAATTGAAATGAAACATATTAATCTTGTGGTTTCCAGATGGTTAAAGAGAACGGTGCCGTGTATTACGTTGTGAATCAAATTAATTGAAGTTGGTGCCGAAACCCAAAAGTCCTAAACTTAGTTTGTCAAAGAAACACAAAAAAACACAATATATATGTATATGCTATACATGCACGATTATCAATATACACACAAGTGTATATACATTTGAAACAACAAAGAAGCACAAACAAAAACAATATATATGTATATGTTATACATGCACGATTATCAATATACACACAAGTGTATATACATTTGAAAAAAAAAAAAAGTAATAATAAAATAAATGCACAACTTCACAACCTGTCGCTACAAACAATTCCATATATATATATTCAGAAATATAAACTATTTTAATAATTATCACACAGATTACAGACAATACACCGAGTTCGAAGATACAACCCGATCACCACACAACAACGCAGACCATACTCAAGATAATCTAATCATAAAAAAAAATTTTTAATTAAGCTAACGTGAGAAAACACACAAACACACGAAATTCAATACTCAATGTCAAAAAAAAATCATTTCCAAAGATTCTCCCAAATACTAGGGCAAGAACTAGGTCAGGACTTAGTATTCAAAATCTTGCGTTAGTAGCCGAACAAGAAGAAGAAATAGCTGAGATAACCCGCCAGAAAGAAACGATCCAAACTTCACAAACAAGAATGGACTCGGGCAGATCCTCGGTCCCACTGACCCCAACTGTCAGTGCTACCACAAACATATCCACAATAATCACTCCAACCGAAATTTTAGCCGTTAAAGTTATACATATGTATGTATGTATATGAAAGGGAAAAACATAATTCATTTCCATGGATGTATATATGTATATATAATATGGTGGGTCTCTCTAGGAGCAACAACACAATTTGATTCGTCTAAAATAAAAGTTTTGTTATAATAAAATATAATTACACATGGTTACTAACCTAAAATAAGAGAATCAACAATTAAATGTCCGTACTCCTATTCTTCACACAGTTTAGACTTCAGTTATTATTTAATTATAATTATGTATGCTAATTATTAATATAGAATATATAGATTAAATTTACAATAATTTTATAATATCAACATTTAATTAGTCTTAAGTTAATTTTACTTATGTACTATTCTCTTCTATAATCTCTTGTTATTCAACAGCTGATCTTATTTGATAGGTTATTAGTTCATTGTCTTAATCGATATGTGGCTGTTTTGTCGTTGCACTTGCTCTCTCAATATATTTACATTCTCTCTGTTTTTATTTTTGTTTTTATTTTCCGTTTTTTTTTCTGCACATTTGCTTTTCATCCCAGTTGCCAATATGAGTTGTTGCAAAAAATCATGCACATTCAGGCTCGCAAGTGATGCTGCACAAGCGCAATTTGTAAATAGCTGGTTGTGCGAAAATATGATGCATACTAAGTGTGCAGGTCTTACTGGGCGTGATTATGACAAGATCATGTCCACTGCCAAAATTGGTATTGGTGGCATACGCTGGTCTTGTCCGATCTGTTTGGAAACACAAATCAATTTTTCCAATATGTATAGTGCTGTGAGGGCTCAATTTTTAAAACTGAGAAAGATCTCTAAGCAGTTATCCAGTGACATGGCTGCTGCTGAAGAGATTTTAAACCAGTATAACTTTGAAAGTCCACCTCCAAATTCGAAGACTCCACTGTTATTGGTACCTCCTTCTGTACCAATACCGTCACCGAACTTGCTTGCTCCACCCTCACCGTGTGCTTCTGTTTTGTCCTCTGCGCCTAATTCTCTTTATCCTATACCAATAACCAATAAGTCGACCACTCCTGGCATTACCTTATCTGTCGTCTCTCCTCGAAAGCAAGTTTTCTTATCTAGGCTTTCATCGGATACGACATGTGAGGCAGTATCTGCTTTTATTTCAAGCAAGATCTCGGCCAATGTCTTAATATCGAAGTTTAGTTTCGCGACTCCGCGTGAAATTGCTTCATTCAAGATCAATGTGCCGCTTGAGTTTTGTACAACAATATGTGATCCCAAATTCTGGCCACCTCATGTAGTTGTCCATGAATTTAAACCTAAAAATCGAAACAAATCTCATCCTATTTCTGTGAATTTACCTTCGGTGCAATCAACATCAAGTATTACACCAAAAAACTAAATATGATTCATTCTTCTTCTCAGCTTTCACTCATTTACCAAAATGTACGTGGCTTGAAATCTAAACTTAAAAGTCTATACTTGCATAGTTTTAGTGTTCAATATGACATTATTGCCTTCACTGAAACATGGTTAAATCATAACATTCTTAATAGTGAGATTCTTGCAAGTAATTTCACTATTTATAGACTTGATCGTTCGATGCGTAAAGGTGGTGGGGTGTTAATTGCTGTTAAATCCAGTATCCACTCCGAATTATTTACCTTTTCCTATCTTCATGATGTGAGGATTATAGGGGTTAAATTAATGCTCCCATCGAGCTCTTTGTTTATTACATGTTCTTATATCTCTCCCTCTTCTGAAATGCAGGTTTATGCTCAACATATAACCTGTATTAAAGAAATTTATGAACATGTAACTGATAGAGACTTTCTTCTTGTGTTGGGTGATTTCAATATTCCTAACACTTCTTGGTCCTCAACTTGTAATGCAAATGACTTTATTCCGACAATTGATCACTATCTTTTTGATGAATTGTTTAATCTTTCTATGTTTCAGATGAATTCCATTTCTAACCATCTGAATCGCACGCTTGATCTTGTATTCATTAATCATGACTCCATCATTAATGTCGTGAGATCAACTCCTTTCTGCTTACCAGAGGATTTGCATCACCCCACTTTAGAGGTTTTATTATCTATTGATAATCCTCCAACTTATTCATCTGTACCTTCTAATTTAAGCCGCTGTTATCGTAAATGCAATTTTGTTTTGCTTAATGAATTAATTAATTCAACTGACTGGACTCTTCTTTATGAGTCGGTTGATATTAATTTGGCAGCATCGATTTTTTATACTACCTTAAACTCTATTCTGGATGTGTGCGTCCCTCTCTGTCGCATATTGCCCAGTTCAAATAAACCGCCATGGTTTACTAAGACTCTTTCGAATTTAAGAAACATTAAAACTAAATGTTTTAAAAATTTTAAAAGGTCTGGTTCAAGTGCTGACTGGTCGAAATATTCCATTGCCAAGTCAAACTTCAGTCTTTTAAATTCTCGGTGTTATGAGAATTACCTTGTGCGTTGCAAACGACAGTTTGCTCGAGATTCTAAACAATTTTACACATTTGTAAACTTGAAGCGTAGGCCTTCTGGTTTGCCGTCCTCATTTGTCCTTGGTGCTAAAAAAAACTTGTACTGATCAGGATTCCTCAGATCTTTTTGCAGATTTTTTTCAATCTACTTACTCTTCTGTTGATCTATATAGTGATTCGTATTCATATTCACTTCCTTATTATGGTTCTATTTATGCTCCTAATATTACTGCAGACTCTCTAGCTACAGCCATTAAGACGCTGAAGTCATCTTTCTCCCCTGGGGCTGACAATATCCCAAGTTGTATCATTAAACAGTGCAGTGTTTCTCTTCAATCACCATTGCTAAAACTGTTTAATTTATCTTTGGAAACTTCTGTGTTCCCTTCAATATGGAAAGAGTCTTTCATCATTCCTCTATATAAAAAAGGTGGAAGATCTGATATTTCCAATTACAGAGGTATTGCGAAATTATCTGCTATTCCGAAGCTATTTGAAAAAATTATAACATCAACCTTGCAATATTTCTGCAAATTGATTATTCAACCATCCCAACATGGTTTTATTCAGAATCGATCAACATCCTCGAATTTACTCGAATTCACTTCACTTGTCAATGATAGTTTTTCTAAAAAAATGCAAATTGATGTTATTTATACTGATTTCAGTAAAGCATTTGACAGAGTTAATCATCAGATACTAACTCTGAAGCTTGAACGTTTAGGATTTTCTCTTTAACTTTTGTCCTGGATTTCATCCTATTTGAATGGTAGAACCCAAAGAGTCTTGTTGAGAACAGCTACTTCTAAATGTATTTTTGTTTCGTCTGGTGTTCCTCAAGGTAGCCATTTAGGACCATTACTCTTTTCGCTTTTTATAAATGACCTTCCTAGTTGCATCTCTTATTCTACCATATTTATGTATGCGGATGATGTAAAACTTTGCCTTCCATACTCCAGTGCAAATGGACATCTACAACTTCAAGATGACCTTAATGCATTTCAATCTTGGTGTGTGGTGAACCAGTTGCACCTAAATTTCTCAAAGTGTATGACTATGACTTTCAGTCGTTCTATTCCTCATATTGTTGACTATAAAATTAGTAACATTTCCTTACAACGCATCTTTACCGTCAAAGATCTTGGTGTTCTCTTTGACAGTAAACTTAATTTTAATCTTCATATTTCTACCATCATAAATGAAGCCAAAAGCGTGCATGGCTTTATTAAACGTTGGTCTAGGGAATTTAAAGATCCTTTTATTACCAAACAATTATTTATTTCGCTTGTACGTCCTATCTTAGAGTATTGCTCAGTGGTTTGGTCTCCGCAACATAAACTGTATCAAGATCGTATTGAATCAGTCCAAAAACAGTTTCTTCTTTTTGCCCTAAGGGATCTTAACTGGGACAGTAATTTACGATTACCGTCCTACCATAGTAGGCTTCAGCTCATTGATCTTCCATCGTTAATGAATCGCAGAACAATTTTAGGAATTGATTTTTTGCACAAAGTAATTAACGGTAATATTGATTCGACCTTTTTGTTGATGCGTCTTAATTTCTCGGTTCCGTCCCAAACAACTAGACATTATCGTACGCTTCATTTACCTATATGCACTACGGATTATTCTTTGCATAGTGCGTTTCATGTTCTGTGTGTTAATTTTAATAAATATTATCACGTATTTTCCTTAGAGCTCTCTCTTCCTAAAATTAAATCGTTGCTTTTAGCACACCTTAGGGAAATCACTCGCAATGCACAGGCATAAGCTACATTATGTTGCTATTGTTGCTTGCAGTGATTTCTCAATCCTATTAAATATTCTATATTATAGCTCTTCTTTTAATTTATCTTTCAATATTGTTAATATCTTCCTTGTTTCTTTACCTATTTTTATTTTTGTTAATTTTTTTTTATTTTTAATTTTAAGAATTATTAAATTGTAATTATATTAATTATATTTAGTCTCTTATAATCTATATTTAATATTTTCATTTAACACTTTCTTTGCATAGTTTCAATAGTTATCACTGGCCATATTTGGCTGTGAATTGGGGCATAGCTGGCCGGACTGGCAAATAAAACACCCCCATCGGGTTGGTGATTCTATTGTAATAATTGTATTTTTTGTAGGCTATTTTGACTCTCGTTTTGTCAATATTTATTAAATAAATAAATAAATAAATATATACATATATATATATATATATACTGAAAGGGTCAGAGAGCGGACTATAGTCTGTCTCTCTCGCTCCTATAGTGTCAGCAATTGGCTCGCGTCGCTCGACCGCAGGTCATAGGGCACCGTTAGCCGAGGTACCGCTCCAAGTGACGGACGCTGTCTTTTTGCATAGCAACAGCGGTACTTCGGCCAACGCGAAGCTGCCGCGACATTTAGCGGCCTGCTGGCGTCACCCAGATCACGCGATTGTGCCGTTAGATGGGCACGAGCGGCAGGCAGGCCCCGCTCCAGAGCCGAACAGGGCCTGCAGCGGCCCTATAAAAGGGCACCGGCGGTGTCATAGGGCAATCAGAAAAGTACGCAAGAATCAAGAGTGAAGATCGAGAGTGAAGATCGAGAGTGAGATTCCAGTGAAAGTGCAAATACAAGTCAACGCGAGTAAAGATATCGAAAGGCTACGATATCGACGCAGGACACCGATATCCAGGACTCGAAGCAGACAGGACATCGTGGGAGCATCCAAAGTATTCTGGGGGATACTTCAGACACCTATAAGGACCCAGACATACAAAAGCAGTAGTGGCCATCAACTAGCGAGTTGATACAAGGCAGCTGCAAATTGTATTCTGGCCAGAAGTCTCGTCGCCGAGAGTGTGTAAGTTCACGCAGCCGTGCGAAAAGGTGAAAAGTGTGAGCATAAGAACCTAGGTGTGCCAAGAGCGAGTCCAGCAGTAGGAGTAGCCTGTACATCCGAGCGAGCCGCCGGAGTAGACAGTGCCAATCCTGGCATGAGCTGGAGCGCGTGGGCGAATCCTGGTGCTACTGAGCCATATTTTCTCGCCCGGTCGGAGTGCGTGAACAAGCAACATAACGCTCGACGATTATATACAAGTGTGTTGTATCGCCAAATAATAATAAGTATTATAACGAGAATATACCAAGTACAAAACAAACTCACAAAGTGTTATTATTCAATATCGCAAGGGCTTCAACAAATAAATTTGTTGAAGCGAACTCACAGTCGGCTGAATTATTCGGCCCGGCTTAGACTCGGGCATAACCGAAGGTTCGTTACAACTGGCACCCAACGTGGGGCCCTGCGATAAGAGAATAAGCAATACTTGTGAACAATGGTGCGAGCTTGGATGTATAATCTCAAAAAGGTCGATGTGCTACGATACGGCGACGAATTCGGAGTCACGCTGTCGGGCACATTGGACGTGATGCGGAGACAGTTCGGTGAGTGGTTGGAGACGAACGAGGGAAGGATCTCATATTCGCTCAGGCTCGCCGAGCTGGCGCGTCTGCATGGACGCCGCCCGTCAAATAATGAGGACGTACCAACTGTCGTCGTTGGAAACGAAGAGTATGGAGAAGAGCCGAATGTTGCGCGGCTATCTCTGCCATCCACCAGTGCCGCTGCGCGGCTGCAGCAGATAGAGCAAGGAGCATGGAGAGCCACGTCTACACCGCAGCCTGAAATAAGGACGCGAGGGCCAAGCAGCTCAGAGCAGGAGTACCCAAAGGTGGCCAAACAGGTGAGGGAGTGGAACTTCCGGTTCGATGGCACCTCAAAGCCTTTGGAGTTCCTGGAGCAGGTGGAGTGGTCAGCAGACACCTATGGCCTGGATCTGGATCTGATCCCAAGAGCGATGCCAGAGCTGCTGAAAGGCATGGCTCTAAAGTGGTACGTAGCCAACAATAGGCACTGGAAGACGTGGGGAACCTTCGTGAGAAGCTTCCAGGAGTTCTTCCTGCCGAGGGACTACCTGGAGGATCTCAAGGACGAGGTCAAGCGTCGGAAGCAGATGGTGGACGAGCCATTCAAGATCTACATGGTGGAGATGCAGACTCTCATGCGGCCGCTGCGTTATGGGCCAGATCATGAGATGAAGTTGATATACAACAACAGCATCCCTGATCTGCGCGCCTACGCGCGGCCGTATCAGTTCCAGAGTCTGATGGAGCTGATGAGGCTGGCCGACGAGTTCGAGGAGCTGCAACGAGACCGAGAGAGGTTGCGTCGGCTGCAGCGGCCAGCACGAACGCCATGGCCATGGAGGAGGATGATGGCCACGAAGAAGAGATGCTGCGGAGAGGAGTTTTGGAGGAGAGTCCTCGTCCTGCACCAAGGACTGGTGTCACAGGAGAAAGGACACACATCCCGAATCCATCGAGAGCGTGCCGGACGTGTGGTCAAGAAGGACACCGTGCTGTTATGTGTCGCAACAAGGCACTGGATTTCTGCTGGCAATGTGGACGAATCGGCGTGCGCATAGTGGCCTGTTGCGGGTCGGGAAACGATCAGCGGTACCCGCAGTCCAGGGGCGAGCGGGATCAACGCCAAACAGCTCCAAGACGCTAATTGGCAGCCTGTGTGACGAAGGCCACCAACTGACGGCGATTGTGGCCATTGGAGACGAGCAGCAGAAAGCCACGATCGATACGGGAGCCTCGAGCAGCTTTATTAACGAAAGGCTCGCCAAAAGGCTCCAAGGAGTGGGCGTGGTGCGCGCCACAAGGCGGGGCATACGCCTGGCGAACGGCAGCTGCAGCGAGGTGGACTCACAACTGGACCTAAAGATTGGCCTGGGCAGTCGGCAAATGGAAATTCCATTGCTGGTGCTGCCAGGCGTAATCGACGATCTGGTGCTGGGCTGGGATTTCTTGGCCGGCATGGGAATCACCTTGGAATGTGGCGGCTTGGCGCTGAATATCGAGCCAAGAAATCCACAGAGGAGTGGACAACGGGAGGAATAGTTTTCAGTGGCGATTGCCAGTGGAGAAATAGGCCACGAAACGCCACTGGAGGCGACTCAGGTGGACCAGAAGCTGATCCATGCGGATCCAGAAGTGGATGCCTTTCTGAGGCACGAATTGGAGAAATTCCAACACGTGAAAGGCACCACCAAAATCACGGAGCATCGGATCACCATGCAGGACACGCGGCCAATTAACAGCGCTACTTCCCCAAAAATCCGAAGATGCAGGCGGAGATCAACAAACAGGTGGATGAGCTGCTCGTAAAAGGCTGCATAGAGCCTTCTAAGAGCCCACACAGCGCGCCTATAGTAATGGTCAGGAAGAAAAATGGCAAATGGCGGCTGTGTGTGGACTTTAGGCAGCTGAACAGAGGAGCATCAAAGGGCGTTCGAAAAGGTGAAGGCCAAGTTGACGGAATCACCTGTCTTGGCATGCCCTGACTTCTCGAAGCCATTTTGCTTGCAAACGGATGCAAGTAACTACGGACTGGGAGCAATTCTGACGCAAACATCTGAGGAAGGGGAGCGCGTCATTTCGTATGCCAGCCGGACACTTAACAGTGCTGAGAGAAACTACTCAGCCACTGAAAAGGAGTGTCTGGCCATAATCTGGGGCATACGCAAACTCAGGCCGTACCTCGAAGGCTATCACTTCATAGTGATCACGGACCATATGGCGCTGAAGTGGCTCAACTCCATCGAGAGCTCTTCAGGAAGGATTGCCAGATGGGCGCTGGAGCTTCAGCAATACGACTTCCAGGTTCGCTACCGGAAAGGCAAACAAAATGTCGTAGCTGATGCGCTAGCACGGCAGCCGCTGGAGGAGGACGCATGCTGCTTGGCCAAGAGCATAGAGACGCCAGATGGGACAGCATGTCGCTGGCTACAAAGGCTGCGCCAGGATATGCGGAAAACTCCGCAGAAGTTCGCAGACTATAGAGAGGAGGCTGGAAACATATACCGGCACATTCCGCACCAAGCCGGCCACGAGGATGTGGCTGCATGGAAGCTGTGTGTGCCAACAGAGAGGCGGAAACAGGTGTTGGAGGAGAACCACGACGCTGTCACCGCTGGCCACTTGGGAGCAGAAAAAACCATTGCTCGGGTGGCAGCGAGGTATTACTGGCCCGGCATGTACCGAGATGTTTCGCAACTACGTGCAGCGGTGCGAGGTGGCCAGCCGCTACAAGCCCAGTCAGCTGCAGGCAGCTGGTCAAATGCTGACACAGGTGCCCGAGGAAGCCATGGGCAACTGTATGCGCTTGATTTCGTGGGTCCGTTACCGAGGTCGAAGCATGGGAATACGATGCTACTTGTATTCATCGATTCGATTCTCGAAGTGGACGGAGATGGTGCCTTTTGAGGAGCCGCGAACACGGGCGGTGCTGCAAAAGGCGTTCCGCGAGAGAATCTTGGCCAGATCGGCGCACCAAAGGTACTCATAACGGACAATGGCACCCCAATTCACCAGTCGAGCCTTCAAGAACTATTTGAACGAGCTGGGAGTGCGGCACCAGTTGACGGCGCCATACACACCTCAAGAAATCCAACCGGAGAGGGCCAACAGGACAGTGAAGACGATGATCGCGCAATTTACTGGCAGCGATCAAAGGTGCTGGGATGAGGCTCTGCCAGAGTTGACGCTGGCAGTTAACAGCAGCGTGTCGGCATCTACCGGGTATACGGCAGCGTTCATCACGCAAGGGCGAGAGCCGAGACTGCCCAAAACTATGTTTGACGCACAAACTCTTGGGACAGGCCAGGAGGCACAGAGTCCCATGGAGAGGGCAGCCAAGATGCGAGAAGTCTTGGAAATTGTGCGTCGAAACCTGGAGAGAGCTGCTCAGGACCAGGCGTGGCATTACAATCTGCGGCGGCGGCAATGGAAGCCGGCTATTGGGGACAAGGTGTGGGCGAAAGAACGCCACTTGTCCAATGCCGCGGACGGATTCGCAGCGAAGAGCAAGCTGCGTAAAGTAAAAATTAAAAAAAAAAAAAAAAAAAAAAGGGAGTGAATACACATCGCGATGTGTATTGCTCCTAAAACGCCTGAAAACACCTATAACGAAAAAAAAATTGAAATTTAAAACTGTTAACTAAGTGACGCGCAACAACAAATTTTTAAATAACGCGCGCACTGCAGTGGAAGCGAACAGTTAAAACTGTTAGCTAAGTGCGCGCAACAACAAAATTTGAAATTGCGCGCGCACTGTTACGTACGTAACAACAACACACACAACAATCAAGCGTACGAAGAACAACACGCTCAGCTGACAAGAGTTAGACGCGCACGCATAAACATAAACAACAACAATTTATGCTTCGAGCTAGCGCACAACAATAACACACGCAGCTGATTAAGGACAAGCGTGTGCAAGAACACGAGAAAAGGTCAATGGCCTCGCGAGAGACGAGCGAGCCCAGCGATCAGCCGTTAGCTCGCGAGAGGCGAGCGAACGCACAGCAAACGCCGTTAGCTCGAGAGAGGCGAGCAACAACAAAATGCATACGACATGCAAAACAGCCAACAACAAAAGGCACGCAGCATACAAAACGGGCAACAACAACATGCGTAGGCGCGTAACCCAGTGAACAATTTGCATAGTGCATTTAACACAGGCAACAACTATGCAAGGCAAGAGAGAGCTTGCAAAGGCATAGACTGCGGTTGCCTTAGGAGGGCAGACAAGGATGCGGGGCAAGGGGATGCATTGCAGCGGTATCGGGGCGATACCGTAGCGCTCGGCCTGCCTGGAATTCAGCAACTAGGAAGGGTATGCTAGAACAGGCCGAAATGCAACCCGTTAGATGCTGATGCCCGCGACGTCGGCGTCGTGGCGGCATGGGGTATAAATAGGGCGAGCAAGCTTCGAGACGGCGTACTATACTGGAAAATGACGAACGAAGGAGCAGCTCAAACTCATCAACGTCCTGGGAGGGCACACCCGGCCGATCCGCGATTGCTGGCCCGCGATTCCGCTGGAGCGGCATCCGGAGCACGCCCGGTGTACTCAACCAGGGCTCGAGCACGACGGAGCCGAGTGCGCCTGCCACCGGTGAGACTCCCTTTTCACCCACGACGGCGCATTCACCCTAACCTGAGGCGGTATCAGCCGTATCTGGAGCTGGAGCCGTCTTCCAGCGAGGAATCGTGGTCGCCGGCCAGCTCCAGCGGCACAGAGCGAAGGACATCTCTGGAGGAGACAGACGAAGAGAGGTGGGACACGTCGCGTGTCTCGGACTCCGACGCGGAGTCGGAGCCGGAGGCCGGGATCGAAGAGCCCGAGATTATTGTAATCTCGGATTCGGAGGTGGAGGAGAAGCGGACAGAACCAGTCACGACGGCGCGATTCGAGGAGACGATCAGGCAAGGGCGAGTTGAGCGCAAAATACACTACCCGGTGGCCTGGAGCGAACCACTCGCGTCATGGCCAGCTTCATGCTTCACGCTGAGCGAGGTGGAGGAGCAGCCACCAGGGCCGCCGCCATCATGGCCACCAGCGCCGCTTTCATCGCCATCGAGCTCACCGCCGCCGTCGCCGTCGTCGCCGGCATGGCCACCAGCGCCGCTCTCATCGCCATCGAGCTCACCGCCGCCGTCACCGGCAAGGCCACCATCATCGCCATCGAGCTCAACGCCGCCGTCGCCTCTAGCGTGGCCACCAAATTCACCATCGGCCCCACCACCGTCACCACCACTGGCGGGATTTGCAGAATGGCGGCCGATCCGCCTAACACAACGCCGGGCGTCGGAGTCGGCGCCTGCACGACCAGCGCGGCCTACGCTGCAGCGCCAGGCATCGTGACCAGAGGAGGGGCCAGCGTGGCGTGAGGTGACGCAAGATGCGTGGCCGGAAGAGGTGGCCCAATTGGCGACGCAGCTAGAGGCAAAAGGCAGCAGTCGGACCGCGCGCATCATCTGGGTGGGAGGCGTGAAACACCGCATCCGCCGGTCACGCTTGGGATGTCGCGTCTTCACCCAGCGCTAGAATAAATGGTATGGAAAAAAGAGAAACAATAAATAAATCTAAGGAAAAAATATATATAAGCTGCACAAACTGGAGATTTGGCTGTTGTTGGACAACGGGGAGTATGGGCGCCTGCCACGCGGCCGGTCGCGACGAGTGGGCATGAAAGGTGTAAAGAATGGCTCGGACGAATCCTTGCGCATTGGCTGGCGACTTCGCTGGAGCTATGCGCGGATGAGGAGAGTGCCGCAGCTGCCATTTCTCACCTTAAAGCCAACGTCGACCGGTTTGCGAACGACGCCGATACAACCAAAAGTCCAACAGCAGCCCAGTAAACTGAAGCCGTGATTCCATCCGAGAGTCCTGGAGGACACAAAGAGCCCATCCATAGGTGGAAACAACGCTTCCAGCGCCAAGGGATGAGGTGTGCCAATTGGGAGAATTGGCCATCTGACCTGCGCACCTGCGCCGCAGCCACCGGGGCCTGCAATCACGAAGAGAAGTGTTTGCAGCGGCGCCCGGCGTGGGCAGAGGCGGAAAAGTACGCAAGAATCAAGAGTGAAGATCGAGAGTGAGATTCCAGTGAAAGTGCAAATACAAGTCAACGCGAGTAAAGACATCGAAGGGCTACGATATCGACGCAGGACACCGATATCCAGGACTCGAAGCAGACAGGACATCGTGGGAGCATCCAAAGTATCCTGGGAGGATACTTCAGACACCTATAAGGACCCAGACATACAAAAGCAGTAGTGGCCATCAACTAGCGAGTTGATACAAGGCAGCTGCAAATTGTATTCTGGCCAGAAGTCTCGTCGCCGAGAGTGTGTAAGTTCACGCAGCCGTGCGAAAAGGTGAAAAGTGTGAGCATAAGAACCTAGGTGTGCCAAGAGCGAGTCCAGCAGTAGGAGTAGCCTGTACATCCGAGCGAGCCGCTGGATAGACAGTGCCAATCCTGGCGTGAGCTGGAGCGCTTGGGCGAATCCTGGTGCTACTGCGCCATATTTTCTCGCCCGGTCGGAGTGCGTGAACAAGCAACATAACGCTCGACGATTATATACAAGTTTGTTGTATCGCCAAATAATAATAAGTATTATAACGAGAATATACCAAGTACAAATCAAACTCACAAAGTGTTATTATTCAATATCGCAAGGGCTTCAACAAATAAATTTGTTGAAACGAACTCACAGTCGGCTGAAACTGGCCCGGCTTAGACTCGGGCATAACCGAAGGTTCGTTACAATATATGTAAATTTACCTAAGTACACACATATGTACTAACAATCAACCACCTCCTAATTGGATAACCTGGACCTGGTAGCGTTGGTCTTATGGCGGAACCTCTTGCGCCTCTTTTCGCGACGGCCACTCCACCCCTCTGGCCGCCGCTCCATTCTGGGGGGAGGAGTTAACAGCGGATAACAATACGCTTCAAGTTTACAAATGTGTAAAATTGTTTAGGATCTCGAGCAAACTGTCGCTTGCAACGACCAGACCTTTTAAAATTTTTAAAACATTTGGGGTGATGCAAATCCTCTGGTAAGCAGAAAGGAGTTGATCTCACGACATTAATGATGGAGTCATGATTAATGAACACAAAATCAAGCATGCGATTCAGATGGTTAGAAATGGAATTCATCTGAAACATAGAAAGATTAAACAATTCATCAAAAAGATAGTGATCAATTGTCGGAATAAAGTAATTTGCATTACAAATTGAGGACCAAGAAGTGTTAGGAATATTGAAATCAGGAATTAGGAATTAGGAATATTGAGAAGAAAGTCTCTATCAGTTACATGTTCATAAATTTCTTTAATACAGGTTATATGTTGAGCATAAACCTGCATTTCAGAAGAGGGAGGGATATAAGAACATGTAATAAACAAAGAGCACGATGGGAGCATTAATTTAACCCCTATAATCTCCACATCATGAAGATAGGAAAAGGTAAATAATTCGGAGTGGATACTGGATCTAACAGCAATTAACACCCCACCACCTTTACGCATCGAACGATCAAGTCATGAAATAAATAGTGAAATTACTTGAAAGAATCTCACTATTATGAATGTTATGACTTAACCATGTTTCAGTGAAGGCAATAATGTCATGTTGAACACTAAAACTATGCAAGTATAGACTTTTAAGTTTAGATTTCAAGCCACGTACATTTTGGTAAATGAGTGAAAGCTGAGAATAAGAATGAATCATATTTAGTTTTTTGGTGTAATACTTGATGTTGATTGCACCGAAGGTAAATTCACAGAAATAGGATGAGATTTGTTTCGATTTTTAGGTTTAAATTCATGGACAACTACATGAGGTGGCCAGAATTTGGGATCACATATTGTTGTGAAGTACTCAAGCGGCACATTGATCTTGAATGAAGCAATTTCTCGCGGAGTCGCAAAACTAAACTTCGATATAAAGACATTGGCCGAGATCTTGCTTGAAATAAAAGCAGATACTGACTCACATGTCGTATCCGATGAAAGCCTAGATAAAAAAACTTGCTTTCGAGGAGAGACGACAGATAAGGTAATGCCAGGAGTGGCCGATTTATTGTCACTCTTAGTTTGAGCAATAATTGGTGAGGAGTCCAATTTTTGAACAGAGACTTGAGTTTCAATAGCAGCAACGACAGGGGAAAAAGAAGATTCATAAACTACTAGTATATGATCAAGAGAATTAGGCGCAGAGGACAAAACAGAAGCACACGGTGAGGGTGGAGCAAGCAAGTTCGGTGACGGTATTGGTACAGAAGGAGGTACCAATAACAGTGGAGTCTCCGAATGTGGATGTGGACTTTCAAAATTATACTGGTTTAAAATCTCTTCAGCAGCAGCCATGTCACTGGATAACTGCTTAGAGATCTTTCTCAGTTTTAAAAATTGAGCCCTCACAGCACTATACATATGGGAAAAATTTATTTGTTTTTCCAAACAGATCGGACAAGACCAGCGTATGCCACCAATACCAATTTTGGCAATGGACATAATCTTGTCTCCACGCGTAAGAAACTATAAATCCAAAAACACGAGCACACACACACGCTGCTCTACGCTTGTACGCCTGTATGTGTGTTGTAAAGAAGTTATTTTGGCTGGTGAAGAACTCTCAGTCTCCCCAGGGTAATTTACAAGGAATTTATAAACTGCCAGAACCACGGGATGAGAGGAATAACAGGCTAGGGGAAAAGACGCTCAAAAATATATTTACTTTGTGGGGTCTGCGACGTGTCCTGCCTGTTACATACATTTTCACAAATCCATTATACCTTGAATTCCCATTTTCATTTGGTTCAGCAACGCAAACACCAGTGCATGGGAATTTAGAAGTGAAAACTGAAGAAAACTTAAATCGCACGAATTTTATATTTAATTTTACATTATAAATCATTTGAGTTCAAGTTCTTAATTCTAGTCTTAAATGTGAACTGATGTTTATTCATATTTGTTAGAGCATCTGTGGAGAAAGTAATGATTCCGTACACATTGAATATGAAACCGAATACGTGCGTATACGAAAGCGTTTATTCAGGGAATGAATTTAAAGCGAACAGCAATAGGAGATGCGCGATCTTACATTTTAGTGATGTGCGATATATATCGATACATAAACTTAACAAATTGAACTTGCAAACTTCAACACTTCTTCTCAAGTTTAATTTAACTTACAATGTTTCTTAATTTAAGCCTAACATTTTTGCAAACTTATTATGTTTTTCTTTCTGTAAACTCTTTGTAAAAATGTCAGCAACATTATCGTTCGTAGAAACAAAACTAACTGATATTCATTGTTAGCGATTACTTCTCTAATGTGATGATACTTAATGTCTATGTGTTTGGTGCGCTTGTGATGAACAGGGTTTAATGCGATTTGCTGCGCACTCAAATTGTCACCGTTGATTCGGATTGGCGAGGATCGATCCACATATCCCAATTTCTTCAAGTAGCCGCTTCAAATATACTGCTTCCTTGGCTGCTGTTGAGAGTGCAATATATTCTGCTTCTGTGCTGCTGAGAGCCACCAGTGGATTGCTTCTTTGACTCCCAAGGAAAAAGCCGAACGGAATGTAATATGTCAGGGCGCGTCGATATAGCCAAGTACATCAGTGAACCAATCAGCGATTGATACTCCGTTACATCAACTTTGCCCACATTGCTCATTAATGCAACTAATTGTAAATCCAGGGTCCAAGGGCGTAGAAACTGAACGACACACGCTCAACTTGTATTTTTCCAAAAAGACAAGTGATATACTGTTTCTGACACACAGAAATAGCACCTTTCTCTCCCTTGCGACGAATTTCCATACCCAGGGAAGTGATGCAATGGGCCATTGTCATGTATATTAAAGCATTCTTTAAGCTTTGCTTTAATAACATCCAGATCGCTTTTGTTGCGGCAAGCAATTATAAGATCGTCTACATAGACCGCAATCAGATTGTAGGTGCCCTTTGACATCTTCATATATAGACACGGCTCGTTCATTGCTGCCTTAAATCCCATTTTCTTTAGAGTCTTGTCCAAGGTACTGTTCCAAGCTCTACCCGATTGCTTTAACCCATATAGTGCCTTTTTTAACTTTAAAACTCTTTGAGGATATGCACTGCTCACAAAATGATCGGGTTGCCTCATATATATACTTTCTTGCAGCTCACTATTCAAATACGCATTCGAAACGTCCACTTGGTGTAAGTATAACTCCTTCTCAACAGCTATTGCTAATAAAAGCCTTATGTTCTCATAACGTATTACTGGCGAGAATGTTTCATTATAATTAACGCCTAGCTGTTGACTACAACCTTTAGCAACAAGTCTAGATTTGAAACTACTAATCTTTCCTTGCTCATCTCGTTTGATTCTATAAACCCACATGGAGCTGATGACTTTGGTATCGTCTGGTGGATCTACTAATTTCCAAGTCTTATTTTTTACCAGTGCATCATATTCTTTTTTCATCGATTGCTCCCACTCAAACGAATGTTTGCCAGACAGAGCCTCCTTTATATTTTTGGGCGTTTCTACATCAGTGAATGCAATAATATTATTTAGCATGCTATACTGCTTGCGTGGTCTGCCAACATTACCTGTCCGAACTATTCTTGGCCTACCTGGACCTCGACGCAGGTTTCCTGTAATTTCCTCATTTGAATTGCCAAATCTAAACTTTCCTCTGCTTCAAAACTTTCAAATTCTTCGATTTCTTCATCCCTGTTTGTAGCATTTTCAGAACTAACTTCTTCTGAATCTACACTATTTACTTCTAACGGAATATCTAAAATGAACGAATTATAGCTTTTGCTTGGCATTTCCGGGTTTGTTTGGATTTCATTTTCCACAAACTTTACGTCCCTACGCTCTACTATTTGTTTCGCTTCTCTGTCATACAGCCGATACGCCTTGGCTGTTGGCGAATATCCAACGAAAGTATACTCTTTACCTTTGGCACAAAACTTTTTGTGTTGCCGCTTATTGAGAGCATATGCTGGTGAGCCAAAAATACGAAAATGCTTCACCGTCGGCTTGCGACCAGTCCACAGTTCGAAAGGCGTTACGTTACCCTGTAACCCTTGCGATGGGCATCTGTTTCGGATGTATGCTGCAGTCCATATAGCTTCAGCCCATAGTGGCTCCTCGACGTTAGCGTGCACCATCATGCTGCGAGCCATTTCCACCAAATACCTGTTGGTTCTCTCTGCTACTCCGTTTTTTTGTTGAGGTGTATACGGCACCGATAATTGTCTTTTAATTCCACACTCA
The DNA here is from genome assembly GCA_030914385.1 of Drosophila antonietae. Lineage (NCBI taxonomy): Eukaryota > Metazoa > Arthropoda > Insecta > Diptera > Drosophilidae > Drosophila > Drosophila antonietae. The sequence goes on from JAUESO010000238.1 coordinate 24,675, forward strand.
TTTAAATAATTATCAAACTGTTTATTTATGTTCTTCTTTGCCGTTGTCACTCCGGATGACTTTTATTTTTCTTTGTGTTTGACACTCTGCCATATTTTTAAATAGTTTGAAACTTTTTCAAACGCTTGATCTTTGGTATTCATAAAGTACACAAACACCCTTTTTGACTTGTCGTCTATAAACGTTATAAAGTACTTTGCACCCCTACTGAGGCAACATTTATAGGACCACACACGTCTGTGTGAATCAAATCCAAAAGATCATCGGCATTGTTTTTACAGCTTTTCGGAAACCGTTTTTGCACAAATTTTTGAATTTTATTGCACGTATTGCAATTAATCTCAGCGGGTATGTTTTTACGTCAATCCCGTGCACTTAGCTCATTTTTCTGACAACTCTTTGAGACTACGATAGTTTAAATGACCATACACGATTATGCCAATAATAGCTTTTTCACTTATTGAAAACAGTTTGTTCTCGTTATTAAATCGTTAAACAAAACTAAATTATCACTCATTTGCTTGCAGTTAGCAGCACCGTACGGTTTTTTTGTTTTTACCGACGCAAAATTGTTGCCGAAAAATACTTTATGTCCGAATTTCATTGCTTTGCTAACGGAATAAAAATTCATTTGTAGCGATGGCACGTACAAAACATCGCCGTAACTCCAACTTGCCTTGTTGAGTTTTTATTATTACTGTACCCGTGCCCGGGTGATTCGATATATTTATTTGCTGCCAACATTATTTTGTCTCTTTTTGGCACGAACGACACGAACACATCTCTAATCGCAGCACATGTGCGACGTTGCGCCACTGTCCACGCACCAAGTGCGTTTTGACACTGTTGTTTTCGTTCATTGCAGCAAAAAACAGGAATACGATATTCTTTTGCTTTTCCAGATCACCACTCATTGTCTTTTCATTGTCATTTCTCGCATTATTGCGCTTCACGTTTTTCTTTGCAGTTACTTGCTTTGTGTCCACGTTTACCACACTTGTAACACTGTCCGTCAATTTGTCCCGTTGTTTCGATCGCGTTTCATTTTTCTTGGCGCCAGCATAGAATGCTTGTGACTGCTGTCCTGTTCGCACTTATCTTCAATTCGCTTTGCTTCTTCTAGAAGTTTATTTTGAGCGTGTCGAAGTAGGAAGCGCGTCTCTTGTTTCAGCGATAGCTATACGAAAATTCTCATACTCCGCGCCTAAGCTTGAAAGCAGAATAATAACTTCTTAGTAGAACTAATGTGAAGAGGTTTCGATGCGCGCTTCTGTCAGTTTATCCACAATTTCGACAAACGAATTGATATATTGCGTCATGCTCTTTCTGACGACAACTTTAAACTTAACAGTTTTTTGTACAACGATACTTTACGAAGCGGACCCGTAGACACATGAATTTCTCTTAATTTGTCCCACGCTTCTTTAGAACTTTTTGCGCTTTTTACATAGTTCAACTGCGATACTTGCACGTTCAATATTATAAGCGCCAGTGCCTTTTCATCACACAAATTCCACTTCACTGCGGCTTCTGCTTGTACTAGCATTATTTTTCACATTTACCGCTAACATGGTTCCACAACTCCTGATGTATGAGAACACTTCGCATTTGTAAACACCATACATCGTAATTACTTTCACTTAACTTTTCAATGTTATACGACTCATCTTAAATTCTTTTCTGCGAGTCTGGGCCCATAACCAATGTTAGAGCATCTGTGGAGAAAAGTAATGATTCCGTACACATTGAATATGAAACCGAATACGTGCGTATACGAAAGCGTTTATTCAGGGAATGAATTTAAAGCGAACAGCAATAGGAGATGCGCGATCTTACATTTTAGTGATGTGCGATATATATCGATACATAAACTTAACAAATTGAACTTGCAAACTTCAA